>LQNK01000185.1:679864-711722 GCA_001586405.1 Phoebis sennae | reverse complement strand
TAAACCCATATTTAAGCATATTTGTTTAAAATTTTCTAACCGGTTCAAAAAATCATCCACAATTCGATTGTTAAATCTTATGAATCAAATGATTTAAATCATTTGTCACTATTTTATTAATGGATTTTAATATTTTGGGTTAGATATAATTCAATTCATTATGTTATATTTCATATTATTATAATGACATTATAATTTATGTAACAGCTTTAATATTAGGATATTTGTTACTCATCACCCCAGCAGGACTTGCATAAAGTTTTGTGTAAAGATAGTTTCTAGTCTATAATAAATCATAAGAAAAAGTCCAAAGATCCAAAATCATAGGATGAAGTTAGTATATTATATATCCTTGTCATTTAACATATACGGAAAATATTATTTATACAAAGCCTTAATTTGCTTCGGGTTGAGAGGTTGAGGTTTTATTGTTAGTCACTTATGACAAGGAAGGACATGCAACTCTTTCCTTAATTATAAATCCTAGTGTCATTAGCGCCATACATCCACAAGGCAGTTGCAAAAGACTATTTACCACTGCAACGTGGTTGCATCTTTCACTACAAGTCGAGTGGTCTCAAATATAAAGCCTGGGTAGTGTTATAGAAAGTGAATTGTGCTATTTTAGTGTCTTGGAGAGCAGTCGATATATACCCTCGTCTGATAAATGCCATCTAATATTATTTTATTTATCTGAATTTACTACGATAGCGCTTAACTTTCTTTAAATACAAATACTTGAATAAATTAAGTGTACACTTACTTGTAGGAAATTACTTTTGTTAACGAATACAGAGCAAAAATTCATCATAACTCTTGTGTTGCTTAAGAGAGTAGCTGGGATAAAACCGAAACGCTTCAGCCGGACAAATGCAAAAGCACTTATAACATTCAAGAAAAATAAATAACATACTTACCTAATATATACACTAGGTTAAACACTAGAAAGCAGACTGGTAAAGGATTTCTGTGTTTATTTTATAGATATTCGAAAATTAAAAATTTTAAACATAGATAATAGAATTAGCTTCCCTTTTAAATGATATGGATGCGAATAGAAGAGAAAAATCCTGGATTATCTATTTTTTTTAATCTATGGTCCTAATTTACTCAATTTTGTCGCATCTGATATTAAATACACTGCAATTAGTTTGGAGACAAAATGTGCGTTTAATATTTTCAAGGATAAAGTATTTGTGAATTTTATAAGTTTTTGGTTTCTTGATCTTGTGCAGTAGGCACAATACATATCACTCAGAAAGTTTTTTGTATGGATCGTTAGCCAGATATAGTAAAAAAAGTATAAAATTACTACATTTATTTCTCCCACTTTTTTCAAAACTATCGTTTGTCGCTGAAATTTGCGTCGGAAACATTTTCATATTTTGCGACAAAAATTCATTACAACACTTGATAAATTACTTAATTGAGTTCAACAAGTGTTTACTTGTGCTAAAGTGTACCTTTAATATAAGGGGTTAAAGTAGAGTCGTTAAAATTTAACGTGATATTATTTAGTATAAATTCCATTATGAAACTTATGTAGCATTACTATAAATTAGTACATATATAACACACTGCATCGCGTCGGTAAGACTTTTGAGCTAAGCGTCTAAAACCTTGTCTTGGCACCGTGTCACCTTTTGTTCTCTAACATTAAAAACCAGCTAATTGAAATACTACTTCTTCGCCATAAATGCAGTTACTGAGTTGGAGAAAGCCGTTAATGATGTAGATACAGAAAAAGCAGCATTTAAAATTTGTTCATACGCATGAAAGTTTGTACAAAATCATAAAAAAATATTATTTTTCTTAATTTTTCTGATGAAAGACTCTGATACTTTTTGCATAAACATAATACTCGTTTAGGGCTTACGTAATAACAATCGTGATAGATTATCAATTTCGAAAACTTTATTTAAAGATGTAACTATTTATACAATACACAAAATTGAACCAAAAGTATTCGATGAAGTAGATTTGATAAATGCCAGAACAAACGCCTGATAAAACTATTGTAGCAAAATGTGTTCAAGATGTAAGGTAAGGTTGATAGGGTGACGTTCACTTCTAATACGAGTGATCTCTAAAATGCTGATGGAACCTTAAGGTCCTATCTATACTGATATATGGTCAATAACACGACTTTACAAGAGAGCGCTCTAAAGGTTCGAATGTTTGTTATCTTTTTTATAATTCAACACACAGTGTTTGGAATTTTGAAAAAGGTCTGCAATCATAATTTTCTTACGTTTGTTTAAACGGGAGTACTTTCCAATTTCCATATTGAATAAAATACTTTTTAAAGGATTTCAAACGCGGTTTATTATTCATTATTTCACATAACTCGACGTTTCAAAAACTTTACAGCGAGCGTGGTCACGAGTGACTGAGATGACAGTTGTTGTTTTCAATCGTTAGTTGAAATTTGTAGCAAAAATAATTCATACATGTTAATCATACTAAAGTTTCGTGTAATTAAGAAGATTTATTTTTTAATTTTATGTTATCGAAATGATTTCTAATTATATAACTTTTCATGGGTCAGGAAAGAAGTATGTAATTCGTTTAATTTTGAATTATTACTGCCACTCTTGAGCAAATATTACACCAGAATTGTTGCTGATTATTTGGTAGCCACAACAGAACTGAGGGCAGAAAGGATTAATGAAACGAAAGATTGCCCTTGATGACAGGAAGGGAGTTTTTGTAGATTTGCACTTTGATAATATTTATCAAAGTAATAAGGGTTATTTATAGTGGAAAATTCGTAAAACCATTCGATTACTGAAAGCAAATTATATAGCTAACATAGAGCGAAAAGATGCTTTACATGAGACATTTATATAAGATATAAATAGAATATTCCGATTAGCATAAATATATGGCCTATTATCTATAATTCATTATAATATCTTAACATGACCATACTCTGTAATCTATATCAATAAATAACATTTACTGATGGAGCTTCAATCCGTCCCAAGTCTGCTTTTGAAGTTTCCACCGACTTTCATAATATAACGGTTTTCAATTCGACTTTGTTGTATGTTTTTTTTATCTATGTTTGTACAGACTGCTACAGGCAGGAAGGTTGTGTTTTATGAACATTAGGCTTTTTTATATTTTCATGAATTTGATAAGCAATGTTACATTTATGCAACACAGAAAAATAAAAACACTTTGGAATTATTCACCGAATTTTACCGTCGAGAAAAGTGCGGCTTAATTAAACTTATTTTGTTTAAATACATCTCTCAGTGCCTTGTCAAATTCGGATACGTCAAAGTCGGTGTGGTCCGTTATATTTGTTACATATAAACAGTTCAAATGGACCGTAAGTACACCTACTCAAATATTTTTGCTCGGCTCATAATGATACAATCGTAGAAATGACATAACGGTATAGTTAAAGATTAATGAGAAAGTAAAGAAACTTTAATGTTACTAATTTGTAAGATTACTTGTTATAGTTGTTACATGTGTCTATTGAGGTAAGCATTTGGGGATAATGATATTATATTAATCTGTTTTTAAAATAGCAATAAATTGTTTTTGTGTTACGAGGTTTCAAGTAAAACGTAAAACTTTTAGTTGTTATTGTGATGACAAAATTGTTGAGAAACAATTCTAATTTTTATTTATATCAAAAACTTTTAATGCAGTTTGAAGTTTGATGAGGGTTTTAAGATTGATACTTTTAAAAACCTTTTAAAATCAGTGGTTTGAAGCATGGCGAAAGATAATATCGTTATTATCTTCAAAACAGATGCGATGTGGTACTTAAATCAATTCAAAAAACAAAACTGAAATCCGTAATACTCGATTCATCATGATTCAACATCAAACGGATCATCAAAATGAAAGACGAAACATGAATTTAATATTGATCGATACCAAACTTAAGTTTACAATAAATAAATATTCAGGGACATTTAACGCTATGCCATTTAGTCGCAAATTAAGCAAAGCTTGTACAATGTAAGCTAGTCACCTGATAGACATACTTAAACAGACTTTTTTTGTAAATACATACATATCTATGTACCAACATACCCAAATAGTAAAAAATTACAGAGATAAGATACTTAAAATAATACTCTAAGATTATTCCTCTTTTTAACCATAGCCTTATTAACTAGATAATCCTTTCTTCACTAGTCTAGCTAGTCATTACACGTATCAATCAAGTGTCAAGATCAGCACAAAATTAATGTCTCCTTATTTCCGATAGGTCGTTGACACGGCTAAATTAGTGTAAGTAATATCATTATCCGTTACGGTATTTAATATACATGCTACAGTCAACAGGAAAATAGTTTTTATGCAATGATGAAAACGGACGAGGATTTGCTGGCTACAATTCACAAGGAACTTTTTATTTTTTTATTGTTTTACTGAGAAATTGGGAGAAATCGGTGACTTAGTTAGTCTTTTCAGGTAAGTCACCATTGAAATTGGTTTTCACTCATTTTTGTTGCTATGTTGGTATTAAATTCATACATACGTATTGTAAACATCCAACTTTCTATTCCAATGCGCTGGACACTATTTATCCTATTTTTTTCTGTATCATCTTAATTATAGGCCCTTGCGTCTATTGCAGACGATTGTGGTGTAATGTCTGATAGATCACTGTGGATATAACCATGATATAGTATGAGTTCCCATAATGTGGGGTACATTATGGGAACTATTATTTCATGAACAAACTCTATACTTTACGTACTAACGTTTTATAATGGGACATGCCATAGAGATTTCTTCTGAACATTGCGTAAAAACTGACCAAAGCGCAACATTTCGCGATGTTGCGTTTGTCTTTAAATTAAACTTAGCATTAATAAAAAACGCGTGTTTTTTCAATAGCCTTCTATTGAATTAATTTATTATTAATAATTCCAAATATCAAACACATTACAGCACTAGGTAGCTATTAATATTGATAAATATCAATCTGAACTTTTAATTCACTTAATCCTTTGAGTTAATCCGTTAGATCTTGAGTTGCCATTACTGAGTGCGTATTTAATTTACCAACTTTCGGAATGCATAAGTGTAGGCATTTTTAATTCTATACGTGCGGTTTTTTTTCAAGCTAGTTGATTCTGTTGTCGATTGCTTAAGAAGATGTTCAAAATGTGTTTTTTTTTTAATTTATGCACGTTTCATTATCCATGTTTATTCTTTAATTTAGAAGTTTTAATATATTCTGAATATTTTTGTTAAATAGATTTTATGGTAATAGAGAGTTATTAACCCCTTATAAGTTGCGGAAAAAAGTAACAAAAACAGTTTTAAAGAACTACAAGAATTAATAAACTTAGGCTTGCTTGGTTGGTAAATGTAATGATAATGTAAAGATACATATTTATTCCTAAATTAAAAGTAAGATAGAGCATTTATGGAAATACGCACATTACATTTTATAACTTCATTAATATTATGAATTTAAATATGGAACGATTATCTCTTAAGATTCAATAAAAATAAGACAACTAAAGACGATCTTACTCATAATATTGTTATAAAGTATTATCGCGTCGATTAAATACCGGCAGAACATCATTTGGGTATATACAAAAATTTTAAAAGATCACCCGTAAATGGTTAATTCAATTTCCTTTATAATTTTATTACTTTATATTATGGTTAATAACAGGTATCTGGAAAGGGATATGAAATACCAAAGGTTCATCGCACCGTAAAATGAATACCGCGCATTAATTACCGTTTGTTTTGATCTAAGAATTAAGATGAAAAAAACATCTCGCTTCTAGATTAGATGCACTAATCGCATGATTGTCACGCTCAAGTTCGCTTTATTGCCTGGCAAATGTCATTTCAATACAAAAGGTGAAAAAGCTCTGTTATCTTTCAAACAAATGTAGAGCGACAGTTTAAAAATATTATAAAGCGGCGGATCCAAGTTGCCAAAGCATTTTGCGAAGAGACTCCTTTGGGGCCACACATCCTCGTGTCGCGTTCCAACCAACCCTATTTTTTATTTACAAAAAATCCGCAGTGAACGCAAACTTGTTTACGACAATTTAAAAATGAAAAAGAGGACTTTTATTAATTTATTGACATTATTTGCTATAGATAGTTTGCATGTGTCGGAGGGTGATGTAAGTTTTTCAGAAGACAATGGCGCGTTTTACACAAATGATGCAGTTTACATAAATGGTAAGAGATTTATTTATTTTTTATGTTTATTTTTAATATCATTAATCACCGTGTAAAAGATGGCATAAGAGCAATTATTTTAGGAAAACATATTTCATATTTTTACAAAAATTGCAAGTATAAGAACTATGTTCACTAATTTTTTTTTTTTTCTTGATAAAATAAATAGGACACTCTGTATAAAGACATCAGTTATTCCTTTCCACGATCATAAAACAATACGCGACATTGTTCTTACGAGGTTATTAGGCTAGAGAAAGTTAAATTGCACCTTAGATATCCGGCAAAAGCGATCACTTTCGGATGCTATTAGTCAATTTTTATTTGGAATAGAAGATATTTATATATTTCTTATTATATGCTCAAAGGATAACGGATAAAATAAAATACAGAAGCAGTTAAATTATAGAATGTAAAAAGAAATTCGAGCAATTTTGTGTATAATTTTTTTTTCACCGGAAAATCTTTTAAAAATGATTTCAGCTCGATACCCATATATATATACCCATTATATACGGAGTTTAAGTTAGGAGATTTTAATTAATATTATCATGTATAAATAAACAACTTGGGAATTTTAAAATAATTGTGACAATTTTGTTTACTTTAAAAGAATCAAGTTTTATCCTTGTTTAAAAATAAATAGCCGGGAGAGGAAGAAGAAAATATTTTATTACTACATATTGGTTATCTTTTTATGATATTACTAGCTGATCCGCGCGGCTTCTCTCCTCGTTATATTGTATATAGCCAATAAAATATAGCCTATGTTACTCGTGGATGTGTAGCTTTTGAATGGTGAAAAAATTTTTAAATTACATATTTTAGATCGGTCCAGTAGTTTTTGAACCTATTCATTACAACCAAACAAACAAACAAATTTTTCCTCTTATTTTAGAGTAGATGATATTATATTATTAATTCATACATTGATACAAAGCTTTGCGTATATCTTAGTGAGAGTAGCCGATTTATATTACTGTAATAATGATAGCTATTATTGTTTTATAGTTTCTTTCAATGTGTATATTAAAATAGGTCAATAACCTGAAGTTCCAAAAGACGCCAAATCACAACATTATTAACACGGACTATAATTTGGAAGTTACATTTAAAGCAATTCAATGCAAATGCTCACACCTACGCAGAGTCGACCACATCAATCACATATTGTCTTTTTTATGATCTTTTTTTGTCGTACATAAAGGTAAAATAATTAGATCGGCTTGTACTAAAGTTGCCACACCTGACATTTCCCAGTAAAGAAGATATGAACCCGGAATGCTTGCAATAATTAATCGTTTATATTGTCAACTGACTGGTTTTCAGGTGCTAGATGTGGGTATATCTGTAACTTTATGAGGCAATTTTGTAAAGACATCTCATTAAATATTATGCAATTCTTTATAAAATTTAGTACGTAAATTATATATTGTCAAATAATAAATGATTTTGAGGAATTTTATATCATTCTATTACACGAAATCGAAACTTTTATAATGTTTATGATAATCCATGTCTATGAAAATTGTGAAATCATTTTAAATATTTAAAAAAATTCTCATATGTAATGAATATCATTAGATACATTTTGTCAGTTCATACGTGATTCACAAAAGCTAAGCTATTGGGGTATAACATGTCAAAATAAATAAACGGTAGAATGCATCATCAAGTCTTGGAAAGAATAAAAATGTAAACCTTTTCAGGTTTAGCAAAACCGATGAGAATAGGGAATATAGAACAAAACACCTATTCAAATCAAACCAAATCCTATTCAAACTATCGTTCGTTTATTATTTTACTTTAGCCATTATTCACAAAAAGAAATTCACGGAATGAAATGTATTGATACTTACTAACGATTACGAACACAAAATTAGCAAAATAGATGTATTAATTGAAATAAAAGTAACTAAGGTATTTTTATTTTTCCCACTTTACATTATTTTAAGGAAGTACTCCGGAAGTTGTTTTGTCTGTATCTACAGCCTGCAGGACATATTACGATAAATATTAAAACTTTTAAAATTGCATCTGCTTTTATTACAATGATTTATCTGTATTACGGTTAATGGTATTACTAATTTACTAGATTAATTAGATTCTACGCGTGTTATGTGTGTTTGTGAGTGTTTACGAAAAATGTATATTTTTTTAATGATAATTGAAAACTTATAATAAGTAATTGGACAATGGCACAATGACGATCATTTTACACAAAAGAACCATAGATATTATTGGGGTAATATACACATTAAAATATTTTCAAATTAAATTTGCACGATCTGTCGAAAGACTTTGTTGTTAAAACATCTCAAAACGTTTGCGATTATCATATTAAGGATTCTTGATATACAAAAGCTTATGCTATAATGAGCCAAGATTGGATTCCAGATCAGACTAGCGTCTGCGCAGTTTTAATGAAATTTCATTCGTTTGTAAATAAGGCTTTGGCGCATTTTGCTGCGATAACAATGCGTGTAGTCAGTGTTTTTATAAAATTCTATATCTAGGAATAAGACGAGCTTGTGTAGACTTGAATGTCACATGGAACCCGGTTTAAAAACAGTAAAGCTTCGGTTGAAAATTGCGTGCCGTACTAACAAACTGACATCTTCAAGGCCGGTTGTTTACTTTGGCTCTTTTACTTTATTTACAAATTCTTAATACTATTTGTTTTCCCTAGCACTAAAAATGAAATATTGACCGTAATTTCTTAAGTGTAGGTAAACATTTATCTTTGTTTTTTGAACCTGACAATGGTCTTCGAAAAAGGTACCTACTTAAAGGTTTTACTGGGAATTGTGATATCTGTATCAATTTGTACTTTCATTATTCAACAATACAACAAGTTTGCGATTTTAAGTCTTAATAATTCATAAAATGTGAAACATATGTAAACATGAGAAATAATTACGTAATAAATATAATATTTTTAGGAAAAAACTGGACCATTTAAATGTCAAATATAATTACTGAATTTTAAATTATTAATATGTAGGTAAACAAAAAATCAGCATATAGGTAAGACAGGGCAAGTAAAGAAAATTGATTTGGAATAATGCCCAGTTCCTATAAAAATAAAATAAGTCTTTTTAATTACGGACAGTACAATAGGCGTAGGTCTAAAGCGTAAGTCTAAATAATGAGCGTGGCGTTGATATAACTACCAAAACTTGGTTCCTTATAACCGCTCCTAATGGTAACGATTCGTATCTGCTGTTATACTATGACGTTCCGTCGTTTATAGGAACCGGGCCTAAATGCCTACTTAATGTGTACTACATAATATATATGTATAAGGCGTCGCTGATCATTAATTTATCTATGACATTTTGTCTTTCTATCCCCAGTTCTAAAAATGTTTAAAAATTAAAGGATTTTTCATATTTGTTTTCCCGAATATCTACTCAGTTATTATTGTATTTTTTTGTTAAATTTAATCAAATTCCAATACGTACTGTCAAATCCGTGACCGTTATTTCGCGATAAAAACAACTTACATACTTGTTGTGACTAATACTTTTTGGACGCCCGATGAATAATTTATCCTTTAGCTTAGATAAATAAACCACATTAAATTGCACTTTAATGTCAATGTTAATGCCTCTATGTAGCCCAATGTACCAGATCTATTTATTTTATTCTAATAGAGATTCATTAAAATTATTAAATAGGTAGCCACTGGCCACGCGACCTTCAAATTAAGAATATTTATACCTAGGTACGAATTTATAAAGAGAAAAATTTAGTTTGTTCAAATGCACTGATCTTCGAAACTACTATACATGAGGAAGAATTTCTATCAATATGTCAATGAAAGGTTTTCTAGCATTACGATACCTGGTTCCTCCTACGTAGATGAAACTGCACGACACAGCTAGTATCTAGTACTAAAATTATGTAAAATTCGACGTTACTAAATTTTTATTTTGTATCTTAAAACAAAATTGCATTATTGAATAATAAATCTAATTTAATAATTATGAACTTCCAGCTGTGCATCGGTCGAAACGTGAATCAAATGACACACGCGATGGAAAACAACTTTTATATTTACAAACAAGACAGGTGAGTAATTAAAAACGAATTATTTTGGACTTATTATAAGCCAAGGCATTTGAAGACATTAGGAAAATGGGAAAAATCCTGTTTCTGACGTAAGAATGTAAATCGATGACGTATTTTATGGTGACTCTTTTTTCTTTTTAGATTATCGACGACAGTTTTGGTCTTCATTGTGAAACGACTTTAGGAAAAAAGGGAACATGTAAGAGCTTTCGCGATTGCTACCCTCTTTTCAAAGTTGTTGACTTGTCCGGCTACGACGGCTGGGTGATGGGCCACTACGACACATGTAGCTATATCAATGCGCAAAACACAGAGGTGAGCTTTTTCAAATTATACCTTCCAATCATTAATCTTTAGCCTAGTAAACATATTTATAAAATAAAAATACCAAAACAACTTTGCCCTTATCAACTTGTAAGTAGTTTTCCTTGAATAAATAGCGTAATAAATAGCAAGATCAAACCAGGTATAGCTTTTTGTTTTTTTTTATATCTATGACATGCTATGAAAAAGTGCCTACTTTAAATTGAGCTTCTCTGATAACCTGCGCAATTGGAATTTATTTTTTATGTCATAAATTAATTGAATGTCGTTACCATAAAGAGATATAAGATCGGGATGTATTTATCTCTGGTTATTAACCTTGTGATCTAGAATCTTCTATTTACATTTTTAAGTTTAATGAGAGTGAAATTACAGGTTTTTGGTGTATGTTGCACGGAACCGGTAGGCACGCCACCGCAACAGGAACCCGATGTACAAAGACTGGGTATTCTGCCACCTTCCACACCTTTGCAAATATCTAGGTAAGTCAATACAATTATTAATCTTTTTAAATTTTAAGTACCTTACTAATGGCCCCAAGCATACTACGTCTACATTCTATTTGAAGTGAGCATATATCCTTCACTAAAGCGTAACTAAATATAAATATAATAGTCAAATTTATTTTTAAATAACAAAATCTTGAACCGTATTACGTTTTTATTTATTACTAAGTACTAAACGTAATGTGATCTAGTATTACTAGGTATTCTAAATGTCAGTTAGTAATATTTGGAGCAGGAAGCTTTCTCATCGACATTGTGCGTTTGAATAACAAATTGTTAATTGACATTATAATAATAACCTTTAGGATTAGAACGTCTTATTAAACAGTCATGGTAATATGTTCTGATAGCGCTCATCTAAAACAATTTTGGGATTAAATTGTTGCAAAGATTATTAAATGTCAAAAGCTTTTTATGGATCATTTGAACAAGTTTCTAAACGACATGGAATTTATTTTTTATGGAAGCTATTTATACAAACTAAAAATAAACTATAAGTACTTATGTATCAATTTTATAATGTTCAGTAAACCTGTCATGTATATGTGTTTAAATATAATTTTTTTTTTCTATAGGTACGTTCAACAACAAAGTTATCTAGCCGAAAGTAATTTCAATTCATTGATTATGATCACTGTTTATTAACAAGACTTAATTAAATTAAAAGTAAAGAATGATTTATACTGTTTTCGAAAGTACACTGTTGCGTGAGCTTACCATATTTGGCCAATTTACTGTTTTGCATGATTAAATTACTTAAAAACTTAACAAATAATTCGTGATTTAATAGTACCCAAATATGTATACAATGAACCTCATAATTAATCATTTAAAACCTCAGTTTTCCAGGTCGGTCTCAACCCTTAGCGTTCGCTTCTCAGTGGATGTTCAATAACCTGAACCAGAGACAAATACCAGCGCAGTGGCCGCCCACGCAACCGCCACTGCCAACCCATCCTCCAGACCACACTCCGGCTACACACCCACCCAACTTAGGTAGACCATCTCGATTGTAAACCAAATTTTAAAATTAACTGCAATGTGCTCTTTGAGATATCAGAAATGTAATGAAATACATAAACATATCACACCCACAGTTCTGTTACCAAAAACGAAAATAATAAGACAATTTGCAATAGACTATACTGACAACATTGAGCTTTTACAGTTTATACTTATTTGTTCGCGATTACCTAGATACTTATTCTAGTATTGGTCTTTAGAAACGTTTACGTAAGTACTTAATATTGAAAGAATAAATCAAATTGCAGTAGCTGGTCAGCCTACACAGCCAATACCATCCCAATCGCCACCCACGACTACATGGGGAACCAAGCCACCGAGTACCACCAAACAAGTACATATTTTTATTTACTATCATATTAAAAAATATAAACGGTAATGATTAACTAAATTAAAAAATTGCATAGTTGCAGAGCACGATTGTTTAGACAATTATTTATAAAGAAAAATGAATTTACCATATTTTATTTTTAGACATGGCCACCCGTATATCCGACTCAACCGACAAAGCCCCCAGCGCAACCAGGGGTTGATGGTTCATGTGGTATTAAAAATGGAGCCCAAGTACGTACTTATACTTATATACTACGTAGTATATAACTTAACATCAACATTTTAAAATTAAAGATTGGGAGCACATTCTACTTCAAAATTATACGTTTCAGACATATGAAAGCACTCAAGACGAGGAAAGAATTGTAGGTGGACATAATGCGGAATTAAATGAGTGGCCCTGGATAGTGGCTTTATTCAATGGTGGTCGTCAATTCTGTGGTGGCTCCTTAATCGATAATACACATGTGCTATCAGCAGCACATTGTGTAGCACAGTAAGTAAATACTTATAAATAGTAAGAACGTTTTATATGATTTCATCAATTATTTGTATTACAACACTCAGAATATTTGAAAATTGTATTATAAATTTGTCTTTCTTTTTAGCATGACATCCTGGGACGTAGCCCGTTTGACAGCAAGATTGGGCGACTACAATATCAGAACAAATACTGAAACACAACATATCGAAAGGAAAATTAAGAGGGTTGTGAGGCATCGTGGATTCGATATGCGAACTTTGGTATATCAATATTGAAAGATATAACTTTTATTTAAGTTCTGAATGTTCATAGTACCTAATTTTATTTATTCATGGTCCCTCCTTATTACTTATTTGCTTGTAAGTTAAATAAGACCGTACATATCCGGAAGCTTATTCTTATGGTCACGTTTAACCACCATTTACTCAATTAACGCTCAACTTTGAAAGATGCTTAAATATCATCCATTCACAAGAATGACAGTAACAATAGAACATTTAGGCGCTCCTTAAAGTTGAAGAATGTTTCAATATTTGCATAGGACATGTACAGTAGAGATATTTGACATCGACAAAGTCAAGGACGATGCGTATTTTTTAAAATAAAATGCAAAACTTGTTGCGACCTCGCGATATATTTGCAAATAAGACCTCTCAAATTATATTACAACATGCAATAAACATTATTTATACTTCTAGTATAACGATGTTGCTATCCTGACACTGGACCAACCAGTAACATTTACGAAGAACATTCGACCAGTTTGCCTGCCCGCGGGAGGAAGAGCCTACGCCGGTCTCACTGCCACGGTTATTGGATGGGGAAGTCTGAGAGAAAGTATGTTTTAGTCTAGATATAGCTGAGAAACTAATATTTACTCTAGTTTCAATTCACGTAAACTATTGCGTTTAACGGTGTAACTATATGTTTTGAATTTCGTGTCACAAGCTGAGCAAAAAAAGTTAAGTTCCTTGGCGCCTGTCATAAAATATGGTTTATTTTTTATTTGGGCGATAATGATAATAAAATATTCGTAGGTATTGATTTTTTTCTTTTAAGTAGATACATAACTCAAGTTGTTTAAATATATTTAAAAACCTTTAAACAATTTGCCTCTATTTTTGATGTATTTACTAAAATATTCCTGTTCACGCACTTTATTTTGCCGTGAAAATCTACGGTTAGCTTGCCTTTGCACACGGTTTTCAATGTTGTATGTAATGGGGGTTGACAGCCAATGCGAATATGGGGGCGTACTCTATTTATATCAATAATCCCCAAACGGTTCCAAAACATGTGTGAACGAGAATCCTGTTATTAAACATAATTGTTACATTTTATTACGCTAAATTGATTGCAAAATGTATTATTCAAGGTGGACCACAACCATCTATTCTGCAAGAAGTATCGATACCGATATGGTCCAATGCTGAATGTCGTCTCAAGTACGGCTCTGCGGCCCCAGGCGGTATCGTAGACCACATGCTTTGCGCTGGAAAAGCAAGCATGGATTCTTGCAGTGTAAGTTAACATATCTTTAGAGAATCATTTGACTTACTCATTTTTATTACAGATTTAAAGATTATTGTAATCGGTTAAAATCGTTCTATAATTTGGAAATAAGTGTGAGCTATGACAATAATTCATTCTCTTCGACATATTATTATAATTATTATCATGTGAAGGCTTGAACATTAATTTTTATGTTTAGGGTGATAGCGGTGGTCCGTTGATGGTAAACGATGGTGGCCGCTGGACTCAAGTCGGTGTGGTATCTTGGGGTATCGGTTGTGGTAAAGGTCAGTACCCAGGAGTCTACACACGTGTCACCGCCTTCCTGCCTTGGATCCAGAAGAACTCTAAATAAAACAATTCCGAACAAACAAAACAAGGTATCAAGGTTGCTTCAAAAACTCCTATCAATTATTTTAAGAAAGATGAAACCGTTTGTCTTTCTTAATAAATTGATTTTACAATACAAAATTTGAATGTGCCAATTTAGAAATAAAACTAATGTTTCCTTGAAAAGTTGTTTATTTAAAATCCATTACATAACAATACATTTTTAAATTATAATATTAATAAGAACATACACGTAATTACAATACTACCTTTGATACAACATAAATAGGTACTTAAATAAATGATCAGTCTTCATAAAACATGCAATACATGACTGTAAAAGCTACAAGTTATTCTTTGATTATTTCATGGCATATTTAGACTAATAGACGAAAATTAAAAAATAAATTGACTAAGGATTACATATCGAAGTTCGATACTTGAAGTTGTTGTAATATATTGCGAGCTGAAATTAAAAAAATAATATTAGATAGTATGCAAAAAATCTGATCTTAACTCATAATTAAAAATTGCTTATTAGGCCGACATAACGAATATTTTATACAATTATATTAAAGACAAAAAAAATCAATACAAAACTTATAGTGACAAGGGTTTAAATAAATAAAAAGTTACCTTGAAAGTATCCAGTATCGTGTATATCATCGGGAGTAGGGACAAACGGTGGCTCAGCATTTAACTGATTATCCCAATCTACATCTTTGAAAAGTCGCATTATTTTTACTTCAGCCGCTGCTGGCCGTTTACTGGGCTCCATTGTGAGAAGTGCTTCAATTGCACCCACCGCTTCAGGCGATAGAGCTTCATCATCTTCTGGCCATTCTATGTCTGAAACATGAACATACAGTTTAACACTCCAATCCCACATTGGCAGAAAAAATCTTTTCTAAATGTTTAAATATTTTGGTATGCTAAAGTATACTTACAAATTATGAGAATTCTTCTGTACTTGCTATTTTACACTACAAAGAAGAAACCCGTACCCCATTTTTTTTTGCATACAACATCCAAGTTTTTGAAAATTATAACCTTGCATCAATATATAAAAGTGGAGTCCCGTATCTATTTGGCGATGGGGTAAATATTGTTTATCGGTTCACTGATCCACAATACAGCCTGAATAAAATTAAATAGATAAAATTTAATGGAAATAAAGTAGTTACTTACTACGCGATAAAATATTGTTGAACACTGCTTGCGGGGTTTCATCATTGAATGGAGGAATACCAGTCATAAATTCATAAAGGCATACTCCTAGCGCCCACCAATCCACTTGGGGACCATGGCCCTGTCTAAAATAGAACAAAATTATTTATTTATATAAGAAAAAAATAGATACAGGTTGTACTGCGGAAAGCCACAATTTATTATGACAAGAATCTTATGGATCTCAATATAAATGCCAAACCTTGTCCAAATCTGGGTAAGGTTTGGCGTTTTTTGGATAGGGTTTGGCAATTATTATGACTTGAGTTATAATATAAGAAATAACTAAATAATGGAGTTATTACTTAATTAAAGTTACAAAAAATATTTTTGTAAACTGTTGATTTATTCACATTTAATAATACTTTTTTTATTTTACACACAAAGATAAGGATTTCTATAAACAAAAAAAAAATACTATAATTACCTCAACAATAACTCAGGTGCAAGATAATCAGGAGTGCCTAAAATCCTTTGATCTGATATTTGATTTCCTCGACGTACACTTTTGGGCGTCCTGTAAGGCGTCTGAGCAGCAGACGGTGTTTTACATAATTCAGTTGGCGACTTACTTCCTTCACCCTGAATTAAAAAAAATACTTAATTAAATGACTCATTTCTATGAGGATAGGAGAATAGACAGGTTAAAATTAAATTTATAACAAATACTCTGAAGAAATACAAGAGAAAAATATTAAGTGATCCAAAAAGAATGAAGTATATTCTAGTAAATGTTGGTTTTAAAAATTTACCTTACTTAACCTTCTAGTGGGAAAGATCTCCAAACTAGTTGAGATATGTTTCCCAAATGTAATGGATTTCTCTTTTGTACCAGACATGGGCTCTTCAGTTGGTAGATTGAATCTGGTTGCCTTTTGCCTTTTCTTCATATTTGGTGACTTACTATTTGAAACAGGTGTAGAAAATATTACACCCACATTGAAATGGTGGCTGTCGTTTTGTGATACCCATCTAGAAAACACTCACAATTAATTTATGTACCTTTGCTAAATCAACCGCCAACCTAAATAGTAGAATTTTATATGATAATAGGTATTAAAACAGTACAAACAAATTAAAGAATGTTATAAATTATTTTCATTAACTTATATTGTGTGACCTTGAAAGCCGCTATTTATACAAACAATAATTTGTATGCAGCCTGAATATTGGACTTTAACATTAATAAATAAATATTAATTACCTTTTCTTTAGTACTCCTTTTATAGGATTCTTCCGCCTTTCAGGTGTGGGATGTATGGAAATTCTTTTCGGCGTGTTTTGTGTGACTTCTAATTCTAATGCCATAATTTCTTGAGTAAGGCCACTGTGGTTTTCTTTAGACTCCAGAAGGCTTGTGACCCCTGTCGGCGTATCTCCTTCGCAGTCTAATATCCTCTTTCTTTTTTTAGCCCGGAAACTATCCATATGATATGATTACAAATAAAAACTTGTTAAAATAATACATTATAATTGATACAACCAAAACTCCTAACATTAAACTATTTAGGATTAATATTAAATTTGTTTTTTTTTGTTTCAAAAAATTATTGAACACATACCTTGGGATCCGTTTCAATGAATGTCCTCTACAGAGAGGGGATGTAGACTGATCATGTTGAGAGTCAGTAAGTGCAGACTCTAATGAAGATCCATTAGCACTACTGATATCTGTTGAGTGTTGGCTCCTTGAATTTGAACTATTTTTGGAACTCTCACAGGTGTGATATGAACTCAATGATTCTGATCCTGAGTCTTGTGACTGCAAGAATAAATTAAGAAATTAAAAAATGTGTGAATATAAGCCTTTACAATAAGATTTAATTTACAATATTTATTGTTTTAAAATATACAATAACTTACAACAATATCATCCAAATTGATACTCTCGGCACTTAAAAACGGATGTATACCAGAGAGTTGTGAATGTTCCATCAAAGGTGAGTTTATTCCAAGATTACTATCAAATATACCTTTTTGTTTACCTGTAACCAGATTGAAATATTACTGCAGGGTAAAACACTAATTGATTAAATTAAATTTATGTGACTAAAGTATGCAATCATACTAGTTTCTCTAAGTTCATCAAGAAGGTTCTCACAGGCTTCTACCATAGATGTCTGGGTGCTATCTCCTCCTCCAGAGCCAAATGAGAGGTGTGATGTTAGGGATAACAGTTGGCCAGGTGTGCGCATATTCAAGCTTGGTGTTCGATTCACAAAGTCTGATATTTCCAAATCTGTAATAAAATTAAAGAACAAAGTAGCAACATGGTTTTTTACAACTTATGTTCAATTATATTAGAAATAAATCTAAATTATATTTATGTTAAACATAATATTACCTCTATGTATTTCAATCTTTGATAAGCCAAAATCTGTTAATTTCACATGACCTGTCTTTGATATCAGCATATTATCTGGTTTTAAATCCCTATGTACAATATTGTGTTTATGCAAGTAATCCAATGCTAATGTGACTTCTGCCACATAAAAAACGGCCATCGCTTCTTCTAAAAATCCATATACATTTAATAATGACTTCATATCACCACCAACCATGTACTCCATGACCTATAAAAGGAATCAAGAAATAGTATTCCATTTTGTAATATAAAATTCAAATACACTGGTAAAAAAAAATAAGCAAATATTAAAATTAAGTTTGGAAGGCAATGAAGGAAGGAAATGAATACATTTTTTAGAATTAATTGAATTTAAATAAGTTGTATTGAGTTTATACTTACTAAATAGACAGATGATACAGACTGCAATGAATAAAACAAATGAACACAAAATGGACTCCGTGAAAGTGCTAAAGCATTCCTTTCAGTAACAACCTGAGTAACCATATTTTTGTTGATCATATCTGATTTCTTCATAACTTTTATAGCATATAGTTGTTCAGGATTATGTTTCTTTTGAGCGAGAAATACCTTTCCAAAAGCACCTCTACTTATCGGTTTAATAATAGTAAAATCATTGATGTCAGGCAGCTAAAAATAAAATTATTAGATAACAATGACCACTTTTTGAATAGTTTTTCAAAAAGACACAAATTTTATTTATCCTCTCCATTTTTTTTAGAATTGGAATCCTTACTTTTATATATTATAAATGCGAAAATAACTCTGTGTGTCTGTATGTCTATCTCATCTACATGCCTAAACCACTAAACCGATTTGGATGAAATTTTGTTCAAATATTGCTTGAAAAAACGATGACAGTTTTTTTAACATTAGATTAAGTATATAACTGTATACCATAATATTATTGACCATGATTTGTAATTGTGTCAGTAAATAGATTTTAAAATCTCATTTATTTTCTGTATAAGGAAATAAAATGTTTAGTATTTTTCTTGGGAAATACCGTTTTCTATTAGTTAATGAATAAAAAATGTACCTTATTCGTGAAATCTGGATTAATTGCATTGATTTTTCCCAAAATTGTATGTCCCGATGTTTTATCATCGATATTTGAGTCGTTGGACGTCATTGTTTTTTTAGAAATTATCGAAATAATAACTAATAAAGACTTCAGAGATTTACATTTTATTTTCAAGTATTTGAATTTTAATGATAAATTATGCACCCAAGCCCCAAGGGAGGAACCAGCGCTTTATTTGTATAAATTATACTACCATTCACATGTTTACCGATAAAAAATATGCAGGTATATTCGATAACGCATCGATTTCTATAAACCTAATGATATTTTTTACATATATTGCCCTTCTCTTTAAATTTAAAACTTTTTGGATTATTAAATATTATCACGACTCACGAGTAAATAATGCAGTTACAAATTTAAATTTTGAATACGACAGTGACAATTCAATTGTCAATTGTCATCGTCATATTATTTTCTATGATGGCAATTTTATTTAAAACCATTTAATAAAAATTTATTGCTAGGAGAAACCTATCTCATGTTTTCATTTTATACTTTCATAATTTCACTATATTGACATTTGACTGTCTGTTTTAAAGGATAAAAGGAGTTGAGTTGGGGTTAAGGAGGATAGGGGGACATGAAAATGTATTTTCACAATTACTACTTTAATTTTATACAGCTGTTTAGAACGTTAAGAATAAACAATGTCGAACATGTTTTGAATGGTATTTATTAGTAAAACGTTTCTATTATAAATAATTTTGTACAATTTAAAAATTATTCTTCCATCTGACACGACGTAACACAATTGTTAAATGCTTGCACCGTCGCTGAACAAAGTAAAGGCTGGTGAGGATTGTCTTCATAACATTTCATAATCTGAATCACACAATAATTAAATTTTCTTGTAACTTTTTTCAGGAAGAATATTTTATGTTATTTTATAGCGCGGTGATAATTATTAGTGCAAAGTTCACGTAAAACTATGTATAATCGAATTATAAGTTTAATAAAATATCTATTAATATTATACATGAAAAATATGTAAATATTTATGTACAACATCCATTGGTTTTGAAAGTTATTTTGAATGAATTATCGAAATTAATTAAGGAATTTAAAAGATAATATAAAAATTAAATTGTGAAGTTGATGATATTTTCGACTCGATCGTGCAGTGGCTATACCGCAGTGTCTATTGTGCGTGATGGTGTGGGTGCGATCCCCACGAGCAGAAAATTATGATATGAATATTGTAATTTTCTAATGTCTTGGTGTAGATTTATCTATCGTGTGTATGTATTTATAAAAAAACTAGAAGTTTCCATAATAGTAGTAGTAGTAGTAAGCTTTGCTTATTTTGAGACTAGGTGGCATTATCAAATGTCCGTGAATATTTATTTTACCTATGCTTAATATACTTTTTTAAGATATCGTAACTCCAAAGTATTCCTTATTGAATCAAATTGTAAGTGTGATTGTAAGTCTGTCAATTAGGACCGTTTTCATACGAAATGATTAAAGATGTGAAATATTAAATACGAACTAGTATTTAATTTCTTTTGTGATTTTTTTCAGATAAATTTGGTAAGAAGCAAGGTTTTGTAGGTAATGTAAAGAAAAACATATAGAAACTTATCATTAACATCCAGCCGTGGCTTTGTTAACAAAGCTTGCACAAAACCTTTAGTGCACTGGTCTAATACGTATTTCGAAAATAAATTATTGTTTAATTAATATTTAGTTTTAAATTAAATAATGGTAAAATCACCTTTGAACGCCAATCATAGCATGGTTTAATTTTTTGTATTCGTTCTTGAGTTATTCTAGGTGGGTCAAATAGATTCTTGGTACTTTCTATTGTTTTTTCATATTCAGTTTCGATAATTTTATTAATTAGTTGGTGTTCATTTTTCAGATATTCAATTCTGTGAGCCCAATAGTCATGCTCATTATCATGTATTTCAAAAGATCTACAAGGACTTTCTTTAATGTCATTAACTTTATTCTGAAATCATAATTATTTGTAATGCTTTTTTTAATTTAAAATTATAAGTTTTGTTTGGAAATAATATGTACATTAATATGCTTAAAAAATGAAATACCGTTTCCAAATTATCCATATTTATTACATCTTCCTCTTCCAAAGATTTTGGTATAGCTAGTGCGGAATTCATAGCGAAGGTGTTATCGAAACTGATTCGTCTTGTATCTCTACTTGGTAGATTACCCATGGTTAAAATTTTGTTAATATTTTATCAATCATTTTCTAATATAAAAATATTTGCTACATCAATAAATCGATTAATAAACTTCTGTCTTCGTAAATATAGATTAAAGATAGGTATGTTGAATGTCAATTGTCAAATTAGTAATAAAACCTATAACGATTAATTTTATAAAAAGTAAAATTAAATCCCACTTATATTACTCCAAAAGGCATACTCCAAGTTTTGCTCTAGACATAATATTATGCCGCCTCTTCATATCATCAGATGTATCTGCGGACGTCATCTGCGGATGCATCCGCCAATGTGAAGACGGGGTAATCTGCCTATCCGTAGTAGGTATTTTACGTCCGCCGATGCATCCGCCATCAATCCGGCTGTTGTCGGTTTTTTTGCACAGATCAAAGGATTTCATTACCCAGAAAGATGCGTCTGTCCACACATAGGCAGATGCATCAGTGTAATTTAAATAAACAATTTATTCGTTAATACAATTTTACATTTTAAGTATAGTTTTTATTGTTTAAGCCATTGATATAGAATCAACTATAAGTATCAATGGTTTTAACATTTTACAATTGAATCTTTAATAATTCTTTCTTGATAAAAATGGCAAACATGAGTACTGAGGAAACATTTAAATTTATTATCATTTTTTTTTTCAACTAAATAACATCTTTTCCCCCTTTTTAACTACTCTATTGAGATGTACACTCAAAAAGTACTACGTATTTATGTAATTTGCTAGAGCGGCTACGAACTACGGTCTCAATGTCCCATTATTAATTCCATTCCATTTTCACAAGACGTCCAATTTTAAATTTTCGCATGACCGACGTCTTTCAAGAACGAGAAACGACTGATGCTTTGACAGATATGTGGACACTTCGAACAAATCCATCCGCCGATACATCTGGCGATATCGGCCAATGCATCTCTTGATATGTAGAGGCGGCATTATAGAAATAATAAAAAAAATACAACTGACATTTAACATTTTACAATTGACGTTGACAGTTGACACTAGGTTGTGTCCACCAAAATGTGTCCACTGTATAGCTAATTGCGAGTGTATATTGTAATTTGTATTAAACTCGAATAATTATTTAACATACCATTATTTAATGATATTTAAGAGCACACAATATTTTTTAACTAGTAAAAGTATACTCTCACTTATACAAAGAATTATATACATGATTAATAATCAAGTAAAAAATGTCTTTATATGATGATCTTGATACAATTAAAGCTCGAACAACCGAAAAAGTCGCAGGATGGTCTTCTGGCATCAAATTATTACAATCACAATTACAATTGAAGAAGGCTGCTATTACTCAGCCTAAAAGAGAGGCTTTAAGACGATCAAACCAGGTAAATGGCAAGAGTAAATATGAAAAGAAAGTTCTTAAATTATTTATTGCTTCAACCTAATGCCTAATTATTCCTTAGGTCTTAACTCCTGTCATCGATTTGAAAAGCAAACAAAAAGATGATGATGAATCTAATTCTAATAGTCCAAAGAGTCAGTCCAGGCCATTGTCAGCTTCATTAAATGTTCGAGATTTCGACTGGAATGTTGCTAATGAGTATGACCCGATGTGGCCCAATGATTACGAGAAAGTTGCAAAAGGTATGTTAATATAGCAAGATACACTTATGCTTAAAATGTGATGTTTTAAGTTTCAGTAGGTAAAGATTTACATATGATGTAAAATATAATTTTTACTTCCTTAAATCAGTCCTAATTCCTTGTTTTCATATGTATTAAGTATTGTGTAAATGTATATTTCAGAAATGCAAGCCAAAAGATTACAGAATGATGGTGGTGATAGAGACAGGTCAGAGAGAAAGCGTAAATCACGCTTTGGGGATGAGGAAGATGTTATTCCTGAAAAAACACTTATACCAATGGTATAACTTACAATTACTGAAGTTTTTAATTTGTCTATGACAATCAAAATTCCTTTTTTGATACTATAGAATTACTGTTCAGCATTTCTTGATCAAATAAACTATATATTGAAAGTCACAGATCACTCCCTATAGATTCCGCATGTAGCATATTTTGTTTGAATTCAAAGTCACCAAAGATTGAGGAAAGCACGGGGCGTGCGGGGAAGGGCTACTGCAATGTGATTGGCTATTTCAAGGTCGTGCGTTTGTTGCAGTGATGGGACATGATTTCTTTTATAGTTGCAACTATTTTTAAAAAAATTACATCAGTTATTGTAATTAAGAGTACTAACAATTGGTGAAATAATACAGACCCATGTTAATTTCTTTGCAAAATCAAGTTCGATTCCGGACTCGGTAAACCAATTTTCCAAAAATCCAATGATACAGTTTTTATATTTTCGTCAAAATCGGCCTTTAGCGACTTTGTTCATTACTTTAAAACTATAAATAGGGCATAAAATTAACATAATGATAAATTTTAGTAAACAAAATATTATTAAACCTTTTTAAAAAAAATGATTTTATGAATAACCTCAATTTGAAAGTACGTTAGCTACTTATTTTTATAAATATAAAAAGATAGCTAGCTAATTATTTTTATTAATATAAAAAATATCGATATTATTCGATAAAAATAATACAGACTTTGAAACATCCCTATTCTTTTTGTGCAAGAAAGACAGCAATAGCATAATGCTGAATGAGTGAAAGAGACGTGTGAAGTTCTGTATCTAGTAGTATCCATTATAACTTGAGCTCCGCTTAATTTGACGAAGTTAAATATTATTACTAACAGGTGAAAAGTTATGCCATCTTTGTTGTAGTTTGAGCTTCTAGATGATTTTCCACACCATTTCACAGAACAAGTGGACAATTTTTGGTATTTTTAAACGTTAATAACAATTTTTCAAAACAACTTTCACTCGGAACGATGTATCTGTTTACGGGTCTAAAGTCTGGACGTAACTGAACAAGTCATTTAGCTTACGAAGTTGTATCTGTGCAAATGCATTGATGTCTGGCGTGCGTATGGTGCCTTCTATGCGGAATCTATTGGAAGTGATCTGTGATTGAAAGTTAACTCATATTGTGACATGTCACATGCCAAATAGTATTTTATAAAAATGATAAATATATTAAATTTTAGCAACCTGAGGAAGAAGAAGCAGAAGAAATATCAAAACGGGCTGCAGGGGCAGCTATCGCACCTCCACCATCTCTTACTGTGGAGACACCTTCACCACCACCAAGTGTTGCACCTACACCTGCTCCCGCCTTTTCACTTGGTGGATATGGAGCAAGTTCAGTTGCTGCTAAAATTATGGCAAAATATGGATTTAAAGTAAGTTCTACAATTTCTTGGAAAAATCTCAGTATAGGGTAATTTTTTTTTGTTGCATGTGGCCAGCATATAAGATATTAATTGAAGCCAGGTCAGCAATTTGGTTTAAAGTAATTTAAAGTTAATATTTAAATTGGATTATTTATTTTTTATTAATTTACTGCTATTTTTACACTTTTTCATCAGGAAGGTCAAGGTTTGGGTAAAAAGGAACAAGGAATGTCAGTTGCATTACAAGTTGAGAAAACATCCAAGAGAGGTGGGCGTATTATACATGAAAAGGATAGCTCAACAATGCCACCCCCCAGTTTTGCTATGCCTGCACCACCAGGACCTGGTAATTATTTTGTATTATAAGAACTATATGATAAATATGGACCCCATGAAATTGTTGTTCTGTATTTTTCAACATAAGTTATGTTGTATTCATTGCATAATTTAATATTTTAGATTCACCAAATTCACAAGCCAAACAAGAGCCATCTATTACAGAAATCATGAAATCACCTAGTAAAGTTGTTTTACTTCGGGTAAGTTGAAAACCACTATAATTTCAAATTTGTCCCTAAAGAAAAAAAAATCTGTTATAAGATCTGAACTTTTCTAAGAACATAATTATATTCATGATTTACTATTTTTTTAGAACATGGTTGGTCCAGGTGATGTTGATGATGAATTGGAACCAGAAGTTAAAGATGAATGTAATACAAAGTATGGGGAGGTTATAAAAGTAGTCATATTTGAGATGCCAAATGCTCCCTCTGATGAAGCTGTAAGAATATTTGTGGAGTTCAAGAGAATTGAAAGTGCTATTAAGGCTGTTGTTGATCTAAACGGCAGATTCTTTGGTGGTAGACAAGTAAAAGCTGGGTTCTACAGTGTGGAAAAGTTTAATGCCTTGCAATTGACTGAATAATAAAACTAAGCACAAAATTTGTTTTATTTTTACTCTTAAAAAGCTAGCTCTCAAAATTTATAAACAACTCGACAAAGAACACCAGGCCCCCGATTCACTATGTGAAAAGGGGGCCTGTTTATGATCATTGTGTAACTGAAGCAGCCTAATAGATTTCCAAAGTAACTAGTTATTGTTTCATTGATTTAAAAGCTACTTTATGAGCTCGATGGCATGTAACTTATAAAGAGCCCTAAAGTCACCATTACAAAACAAAGAAAGAGATCAAATATTTTTAACTATCTATGTATATTAAATTGTATTGTTTATACTGGCAATACTATGCTTTAAAAAAGCAAATTAAGTGTCAATGTCACGTGCAATATACTGGTCGATGTCTGATGACGGACCGATGACACGAACCAAATATTTTATTTTTAAGTTATTTTAGCATATTGGGTATTTTTGCTTATTAAGGAAATATATTTAACTATGATGTTATAGCATTTTTCGTAATTATATTGTCGACAGTGACGCTGGTATACATATTGTTACTGTGTATAATAACGAATTACAACAATGGCTTATTTATGTAGTCGATATAAAATTATTGTTCTAATCATGGTTGTGCTAATTATGTGGCAGGTTTATGTTAATTATTCTCGATTTGTACTGAAAAACTCTGTCACTACACCTGCGGTAAGAGTTTCATTTATAATTGGAATAATTTTTGCACAATTTATTCATGTTTACATTTTTAATGACAATATTTATATTATTTTTTTCAGAGTAATATTGTACAATTGGAAGACGATACGTACAATACCCATAAACAGAACAAAGTTAAAGTCAGAGTTTATTATGAGACTCTATGTCCTGATTCAAAACACTTTTTCATAAAACATCTGGGGCCAGTTACTGAAAAGCTTTCAGAATTTATTGATGTGACTTTAGTTCCTTATGGAAAAGCAACTGTAAGTATTGATTTATCATATTTTATTATTGAAATAGAATATATATATCTCAATATGTGACCTGGAAAATATTAGTCAATCTATTACATCAATTTATTATAATGCACACCATTATGTTCTAACAGTAGTAATTTTAAGGAATTTTATACTTTCAGACAACAGAAAAAAATGGTCAGTATTATTTCAAATGCCAACATCAGGAGGAAGAGTGTTATGCTAATAAAATACATGCCTGTAGTATAGACATTTTAAATGACATGATTATGGCTGTTAAGATTACAGTTTGTATGATAGAAGATAATTATGATGGGGATGCAGCTCTTTTAAGGGTAATAATTTATGCAATTGTACTAAAATTTAACTTCATTAATATTATTATTTAATGTTTTATTTACTGTTTGGCTATTAAGAAATGTCTAATGATGTTTTTCTTTATTTTAGTGTGCAAAACAACTTAATATTGAATCAGAACCTATCACAAATTGTGCTGGAAGTGCCCATGGATCAGAATTATTGAAGAAATATGGAGATGATACACATATCTTGAAGCCAACTTTCATTCCTACAGTTTTGTTGAATGGTTCACGCGATAATCAAGCAGCTATTTTGAAAAATTTCTTGTTAGAAGTATGTAAATTAATAGCCATGCCTCTGCCCCCACCATGCTTGTGACATTTCCGACTTATCAATAACAAATATATGCAAGTAAATTGACAAAAAAGTCTGAGAATATGAAAATTACATTTTTATAGCAATGCATTATATGTTTATTAGTAAATAATATTTTTTTTTAGTAAATAGAAAATTTTTTTGGGAAATGCTTATATTTCTTCCTATTATACACTAAAATCCTTATTAGTACAGAATATATTTGATTTTGATGCCAAAAATATGTAATTCATTAATATTTCATGGTTATTTATTTGGAGATTTAACATAGTTTTTTGAAAAATATAGGAATTGATGTCATTAGGTAAAATAATATTACTTTGTTTTTTAAATGAGATAAAGATTCATATGTTTCAGAATATTTCATTATTTAAAAACCATGTTTTAACTGTGTATGCGTTAGATGAAACGTAAGCCTATTTGATCTATATATTTATTTATTTAAATTTAATTGTCATTTATAGTGAAAATTTTTGAGCCTGTTTTTTTACTGTTATTTTGTTCCTTAAATATGGTATTAATATGCTTTAAAATAATTTAATAGAATTTAATGTATTTGTATTTATTTGGAGGCTAAAGAAAAAATGAACTGTTAATATATCCTTACTTTTTTGCAACTGTAACAATTAATTTGGTTGTGTTATTATTTTTTAGTGTTTTTTAAATTAAGTAGATGTAATATACAATTTAATGGTAACTTTTTGCTTGCCAAATATTAAAAATGCTCATTGTAATTCTTACGAAAACGATTAATGAAGTACTATAAAAATAGTACTTACAGTAACAAATTAAATAATAACTATAAGTTGATTTTTACTGCTATAAAGCTTATGCAAACATAATAAATTGAAAATAACAGAATAATTGAGAAATTATTTTACATTGTAAATGTGACGTGGTAAAAGCATAACTATGTAATTTTTAATATTATATGTTTCTTTACTTACAACTAATTTTATTGTTTTACTTTAGTTAAGTCTAAATATTTATATTACAGTTGACATAAACTGAATTCCTTGGGAATAAAATATAAATATAGGATAATTTTTTCACTATGACATATATTCTCCTTTCCCTTTTCAGGTTCCGTATTAATAAGAAATAATAAGAAACCAGCAAGTTTCGTAATTATGTTTCCACTTATCTGTTTGTTTGTGCCATAATATAACATTCTCGTTTCTTTGGGAAGTCGGATACTGACTGAATTTCGGACACGGCGGCCAGTTTCAGAGCCTAGCAAACTGCGCGGGAGATATAATGCGCAAGTGTTTGCGCATTGCACTATTATTAATGTGCGTTCAAAGCACAGAAAAATGCCAACACTACCAACTCCCTATGAGCTGTTATCGAAATTTTTTGTTATCTCAATAGTATATAATTCTAGCCCCACTCGGGATTCGAAATCGACACATCTAGATCTGTGCAAAGGTGTAACCACTAGGCCAGAGATGCATAAACGTGCCAGCAAATCATTTTGACTATGAATATTGGTATAATAAATACTATCAAGTCAAGGGCAACGTAGGATCAGTTGCGTGTCTTCGTCTTATAAATATATACATATACGTAAACAGCACTTTTCTTAATGCTGCCTATGCATTATATATTATAGCTTATGAATTTCGTGATAGGTGACGTGCCCAAATTGTGTTGCGTGCGAATAATACAGAGACGGTATGAGATAAGCGTCCACATATTATCGGTATCATACGCATTGATTTTGACGGATCGTACCTGATATTCTTCGTATAGAAGTATATCAGGTACACTAATACACAGGAAGTATACCAATACACGTGGCTCCAATGATCCGCATCGTATGGATCGCATTTTCTATACAAATAAGGAATACGTATCCTTATAACTAAAAAACATACAACTGATTGTAGTATGTTTTATACATTTCCATCTTCATATTTTTATATTATTAGACAATAATTATTTTTAATGGTCACTTTTATTAAAATGTGACTACAGACATGTTTTCCCTACACGTCCCGTCCTCCCATTTATGTTCCAATTCTCCCTCAACTAAAAATTAAATAAATATACATTATTACATTTATATAAGGTAATTGTAATTGTATTTTTATACCTACCCTTTTTAATTTCAGAGTTATATCCACTTATTTATAATGAGTTACTTTTTGTATAATTTGTTTTAATATTAATGTGACTCTAGATAGATTGCTTACTAAATTCAATTTAATAATTACGAAATTACATAGAGAATATAATTCTTAGGTTTTTAGTAAAAAAATAAATATTTTCCAAAAAAACATAATGAACTCTACATTTTACATACTATCGATTGTCAGGCAGTGAGTTGTAAACGGAAATGAAAATAATGAAAGGCTGGTGTTAGTGCTTATAGTTTAATTTTTATGTTATATAATATAGGAAAATATGATATAATAATTTATTTAAGAGGTTTTCACAACTGCAACGCTTGAACCTTATTATTTTTCAATTCAATTGATACATTGTGATACCATCCATTCCTTGTAGTGAACCAAGGGTATTCAGACCTTTGCTTTAAAACTGTTACGAACACAATAATAAATCTTTACTGAAATCACGCTCTAATTTCGTGAAAGCCCCGTCTCGCTTTGCTAATTAATATGAATGGCATTTGCATCCGGCTTTTTCTCGCACAGACCATTTCCAACTATTGTTTTGTGAAGATCCTCACAATTTATTCCTATTTTAGTAGACTGCATTCGTTGGTGGATGCTATTGAAAATAATAAAACGTCTGCCTTTTTGGCTACACTTAAATTAAAAATCTTTGTTCCTTCAAAGATGAGTTCGTCAACATAAGTACGATTCCAAATTTTGAAAGTAAAGGTTAAAACTTAAAATAGCTTAATGGAAAGCAGAAAAAAGACGAAAATAAGTTAATTACTAATATTTTTATCCCCTATTACATGTACGTATATAGATTAATCTTAATTTCCTTATATGCTAAAAATAGATAATTACATAAATAGTTCATGAGGAAATTAAAGAAATTGTTCCTGCATTAGGCAATTTGCCTAAGTATGTATTCCCCGTGATCAATGAAAAATAGCTGAAAAGAAACATTGACGACCTAACGATATTATTAAAAAATAAATTAAGTTTAATATTTAATTGAATCAAGATTATAATCAAAACGACTGCAACGTTTCGGATTTTTAAATCATGAGGGTTAGGTATACAAAATTCGTTTGTATTCTCGCTGGCATAGCCAATACAGGAGATTAACAAGCTCAAATCGATAGTTGTTTATTTATGAAGGGATTGGTAGCACATATTTCTAGATCCTGAGCCTAGGTAGGGGAGACGGTACGTGCCATTCCCGTGGATCCATTCTTGACAGCATCCGTACCGCCGCAAGCTAAAATTCAACTATTGAAATGTGTACATAGCGTGCGGATCACAAATTGTTCTTAATTTAAGACTACATAAATCGGACATACGGACGGACCGGTGAGTGTTAACAATTAACATACACAGAGGAGATATAGTGTATCTTCGATTCAAGGACTAATTTAGTATATAATTATTATCTATGACGTAACGATAACTCCTGAATCCGATGATTTTAGACTTAACATTTACCTTGGTTCATGACAACAGTAATCAATGAATGACCAAAATCTTCGTCAAAAGGTTAAATAATGCTCGCGGTCTCTTAATAGATGTTAGTATCTACCAGTGTTATCTTAACAATTAATATACACTCCATTTCGGATCTTCACAGCCACCTATTATTAACATTAACAGATGTCTTACGTATGGTCATAAATCATAATACCCGTTAAAATATTAAATAGATAAGTAGGTGCCAATAGAAGAGCAACGAGCAACCTGGAAATCTTTATATTCTTCTATAATAACACAAAATACTTTAGGTCGGGGTCAGAAAATGTGTTGAATAAAGTAGCGATATTTTAAAAAGCGTTGACATAAATAATTAAAAAGCTATAGAAAACTGGTTATGTTTTGTTGACTTAATATACAAAAGTAAATTTGTTCATCTCATATTTAACTTTATTTAAAACTAGCTTTTGCCCGCGGCTTCGCACGCGTAGACTACAAAATTAACATAGTTGTTATAAAAATGATATTATGACTTTAATTATAAGTATTTTAATTACACGCTCGTCTGTATAATTTTAAAATTCAATCGGAACCAATATTTTATATCAATGTTTTCTAAAAACTTAACAGTAACTTAATAGTCTCTAGGTCAGACGATTTCTAGGAAAGTATGTTCAGATTACATAAGGAATACTCATACAATAAATCAACTAAAAACAAAATAAAAATCTGAGATATATCTACCTAAACAAAATTTGTATGTAGGTGCAATCTTTGCCGATTCCATCCATCAAAGTGAGACTTATGACAAAA
>LQNK01000185.1:653541-679463 GCA_001586405.1 Phoebis sennae | reverse complement strand
TTGATTGATTGATTGATGACACTATATCAAAAGGGAAATAATTATGAAGCCTTTGATTTGTCTAAATTCAATATGCCCTTTATAGAACCCGGACACTAACGACGCAATAAGCAATTTAGGGAGCGATTGCATAGCACGCACTATAAGTATCTGCACAGGTATATCTGTCGGTGGAGCGCAAACCGTGTAGTCTCATTAAAACTTTCCTCAGACTGGGCTTGCACGTGTTTTTAATTTTTATCGAGAGCACTCGTCGTTAGCTGGCGGACGCGGGGCGAAGCTGCGGCTTCGAGCTTTGATTGCGGTAATGACGTCTCTCCCATCTCCCGTACCACTCGACTCATCTTTTCACTATCTTCATATTTTTTTTCTTGCAAATTAATGCATCTTTTTAATTAAGGCACGACATATGTAAATTTTTAATAAGACCAACTATGATTCATGTGCGAGGGGTTCTGTTTTTACATTTTTGTGAAGTTTTAGCAAGTTTTACTTAACATTATAATCATACAAGTGTTTGTATAACTTGTGTTTTTATATGAAAAACAAATTAAAATCCTTTGCGGCTTACCTGCTTAATATTTTGCAGGGGTTTTATTATAATGTTACTACTTTGTTCAATCAAAAAAAATAAAAACCTACCATTAGGTTTTTTGAAGACGAACATTATATTTTGTCTCTCACACTCTATATAAGATGGAAATACACATCTATTCATATATACATATATCCCTAATCAACTAATTAACTTATGATTATTTTTTGTAAGGAATCCTAAAAATTAACATGAAAAGCGTTTTGTTGAAATTACTTACATAAATTTTAAAGGAAAAAGATCTATATTTGTATAATTATGAGTTGTATAATTGAGCTGCTTTCAGCTGGATTTCTTGGTATACGGTATGGCATAAAATATCTCTCTTAGATCTATTTATTAGAGAAAACATGCAATTTAACCACCAATATCTATGGTTATGATCTTCATATGTATATATTTTCAGTTTTTAGAAATATTTTACATTATTGAAACGACCAATATTATTTTAGTTCGATGAATATAAATGTGTAGGTTTCGATGTTTGTGTCCCAATCACGCCGCAATATTTGACGCATAAACGGATTTTTTAAATTTAGTATATGTAAAGGCTAAAGATAGGTGTGAACATAAACTTAATTTAGCCGAGTAATGTGAAGTGTATGTTCGAGGCTTGGGTAATGTTGGTTCCTTCGGTCTTTAGCCTAGCGCAACGGTCGTAAGCTAAACTTAATTTTAACCGTAGCCGCGTACCTAATAATGTATTTGAGTTCATTTAGTGTATAGAGTACCTGCATTTTTTAAAAACAGTTGTCATTGAAATTGTTGATCCTGGGATCATTTATTCTAGTTACAATTACGTTGCCGTCAGGTCACACACAATTCTCTTCTAAGTGCATCTCATTTAAAGAGATCGCGACTTCAAGAAGACTTTACTTGTTACTTTTACCCCTATCAACGTTTACAAGTACCTTAAATCAATAACGTTCCCACAATATTGTAAACAGCTACGGAGGGGCTGTATACTATTTCGATATAAGCATAAAGGGTGCGATGATGCGAACGCGTGTGCATCTGCATGGCAAGTGGATGCGGATGCCGTCGACGAGGATGCAACAAATCCGCTTAGCACGGTCACTGGCGTCGCCTGCGTCCGTCCCGGTACCGACGTAAACGACCTTAATGGATTTTTCATGTCGATTGCACTCTGCAAAAGTGAGCGTGGGATTATTGAAAATTTTTCAATAGATAAAATAAACCAATTCATTTTAGTCTATTTCCATTCGCTCTAATGAAAACAATTTGGATTAGCGACTGGCCCATCGATATTGTTACATCGATACTACATCCAGCAATCATTTCTGTGCTATGATTTTAAAATAAAGAATTAAAAAATAATATTCTCTTTCTGTGCAGTATGTATGTATCGGTTTATTATCGTAAATGTTTTTTCTATTGCGGAAAATAAAACAAAACATAAGCTTAATTTATAAGTTACGCATAAACTTTTGGGTAAACATAAAGATGATTTCACAAGCTGTCTTCGAGCCATTAATAATCATTATGTCTGATATCCTTTGGCTTATTGTAGACTCAGCGGCCGTGCGCCGCATATTTTGACATTAATTTTATAATTATTGTGATACAACAATAAAGACCTTACTCACAAAAACGTGTATTCTCTTCCGAACCTTCGTCGTTGAAACAATTAATAACAGTTAACGTTTAAGCAGATTATGTTAATAAATTTAAGTATTTATTCTTTTGAATATTTCCATTTTTCTTATCTTTGTAAATTATTATTTTACTTAAGAATTTCAAGAATATTTTGATGGAATAGGCTAATTGTAAGTAAATTAATTGTACAATAATATACAGATAGGCAATAAAAATGTAACATTTATCCTAAAATCTCCACCGTAAAAATAAATCCTGCAAAACTTACAAAATAAGTTATTTTATATTACAAAAATGCAATTATCAAGAGATAGCTTTATACCGATATTCAAATCAGAAGATTTTTAAACGGTTATATCAAGCAAAAGGCTCAAAAAACGAATGGATCAAGAAACAAAAAAAAAATTGAACGCGGTTTCCAGGATAGTATGTTATTATCTACCTAACACTCAATTAGCATTGCCATTGTACGTAATTTATGCTGCATGGAGCTCAGAGGAAGCCATTTAAAACTGATTAGAGGTCACTCAGTAAGTAATAAAGGTATATGGTGTATTAATTATCACCGACGGCTCTCGATTGCTACCGCATTTAATTATAAATAGTTAGTAACTTTGGTTTTGTGTTGTAAACGCAGCGGAACGCCATGTCGGCGGCGCTGCTTATTTGTTTACTTTTGGTCACATTTGGGCACGCTGGAAAGGATAAACCGGTAAGAATATAATTTACTTAAAATACCTAATCCCTATTTAATTCACATAGAAACCCATTTTCAATGACGTGGCCATAATTGATGCAGAAGACCCACTTTCGGTAATCAATCAAATGTTAACATGTTAAATTTGTGAATAAAATTTTATAAATAAATTTATAATTTCTTCCGCCAGATATAGCGATGAATTATGGAATGTGGATAGTTTTGCTTTCCTTGGACTATATGAAAATTATTTATGAATTTATGTAGTTACAGATGTTTCTTTATTCATACTATACTTCTTTACTTCTTATACTAAAACTTCAGTGTTGTAGATAAAGTGTAAAGAACAATATTATCAGCATCACATTGAATTGTATAAACATCCTGACACTAGAGTACAGTAATCAGTCAACGTCACCTACGGTCTACAAACTTGTGTGACGTTATGAGATCTAACCTTTTCAGTTTTCACCTTCACGGAATTGTTTATTTCCAATGTCCATAAGAAGAGTATTTTTAATAGATGATAATTTTTATTTTTTTTTCTCCATCTTAACATTATGATAATTATTTGTTTTAGAAACTCCGATACTCATATTATATTATGGATTTTTATATTAAGAAATAGTATGGCTATATGGTGGCTTTTCCTTCCACTTTATTTTTGACGAACTTTATTCCAAAAATGAATTTATTTCGCACGAATGAAATCGGTTTTCATTGATTATAATTAACTTTTATTCATTTATCATGTTAACTGTAATAACGTTGTGAGATAATTCAAAAACTATAAAAAACTTAATATTTGTTTTTATTCGAATAGTTTCATACAATGGAAACACGCAATAAGCTTTTAAATTAATATTTGATCTTATGATACAACTTGATGCGCTATGGGTTGGTCCCACTGGAATCTCGGCTTAATAATTTTCTTTGAGAATTTTATGTCATTTTTAATATTAAAGTGATGTCTTTGCGTCACTACATTCACAAAGAAAATATTTTAAGAGAATATCCAAGAGATTATATAATGTAGTGGAATTGAGAACGCGTGAACAAGTCACTAAGAATTTTACTAATGTCTCACCTTCGTAACTTTTCATATTGGGATTTTACTAATAAAATCCTATGAAAAGATTTTTTCTTTATTAATAAATATAATAAAACATGTGGCCCATACAGACAGGAAAAACATTAAAAGAAATGTTCAGTATTCATTTATATCACAAATTTTATAAACCTAACACGCTTTGATGTGCTGTAAATGTGCTTGACATCGTAATAAACTTGTTTCTGAACTTGTCTATTACTCTTATACAAAAATTGTCCTTTGAGAGCCTTCAAATACATCTCGGATTCGAGAAGGTAGCTTGTAAGAAAATTGATTTCATAAGCGAATCGTATTTCAGGAACTTAGCGATGAAATCAAAGAAATAATAGAGCATGTTCACAACGAATGCGTCGGCAAAACTGGGGTTTCCGAGGGTGAGTTCAAAAAATAAAATAGCTATTTATTTCATCTTACCTTTGTTCTTGTTTGGTTTGTTTTGACGGATATAAATTTTTGTATTTGAGGCCTTACTTCACTTGTAACCGTAATAATGAGCAAAATATATTAATCGTATATTTTGGTAGTATTAAGAAAAGTAAAGTGACAATAAGTAATCAAATATTGATATTAGCTGAAATTAAATATTAATTCTATATTATTTTGTTTTTGCTAAAAGCATAAACCACACTAATTTATAGAGTATTTCTCTCATTTGTTAAATTCTATTCCATAATCTCGAAAACAATCCACAATGAATATACTAGACATATTTCCATAATAAAATCCAATGATTCTTTTTGCTGAATAATCATGTGACATGTAATATTTATGTGATATTCAAATACATTAAAGACTCTTTATTCTCTCTTGCCCCCAGAGGATATAGCGAATTGCGAAAACGGCATATTTAAGGAGGACAACAAATTGAAGTGCTATATGTTTTGCGTGCTAGAGGAAGGGAGTATTGTGAGTTATCTTTCTTTTGTTTTTATCTCATTTAACCTTTTTTATTTCATTTAACATGAAAGATGATGATGAAGCCTTACTAACGTAAGAAGAAACGCTTTACTAGGAAGGTTGAATAGACTTTTTTAATTCATAAGCAAATAGTAGGAATGCATGCATGTTAATCAGAGAGGCTTTTTGGGCACCTCTTCTTTGACGGTGTTCCTTGACCTTACCATACTTAAAACTTAACTAAATCTGGTCTCGTAAGACACTTTTCAGTGCGAATCCGTGGGCGAGGGGCCGCTTCGCCTACGCTTAGCTACGCCACTGCAGTCCAACTAGGCAAAACTCAAAATTTTCAATAAAAGTTTTGTAAATCTAATAGTACCTTTTATTTTTACGCTATCGTACTTTTTAATTGTTGTCTATTTTTTAATTTTAGGTAGATGAAGATGGAAACGTTGATTATGATATGATGATAAGTCTCATTCCTGAACAATATACCGAAAGGGTTAGCAAAATGATTTTCGCTTGCAAACATTTAGGTTTGTATAACAATTAATGTGTTTTTTAAAGCGATTTAGTTTCTTCCAAACGTCCTATATGCCCTTAGATGATCACTCTCTTAGTAAAACTATCATTATTTTTTATTTTAATATAATCTCAACTAAACTTATACTCTCGTAGGCCTCTACGTTCTACGCATTTTCGTAGAACTTACTTTAGAACGCAAACGTATATTATTGTTCTGATCAAACTGTTATGAAAGGGCAAAATTAAGGTATATTTAAGGTTTATGGATTTTAATAACAAAAAAAACGCAATATATCACCTGATTTTTAGAATTTATTAATAACTAAAGTTTTTAAAACAATAAACGATATTTTTCCAGATACTAAAGATAAACATAAGTGTCAAAGAGCATTTGATGTACATCAATGTTTGTACAAGCACGACCCAGACGTAAGTTTCAGTTCCGTATTAAAATATTTATAAAACACAATCATGCACAGATAATCGATGAATATTTTTTTTTTATTTTCAGTTCTACTTTCTTTTTTAATTTCATTAGGTTGGCGGGAAACACTGACGAAGGGGAGAAGCTGATAAAATTAAGAATTAAATATAACAGATGTATGATAGTTTCTACTTTTTTTGATGTTATTTTTAAGGTATCATAACCAAATAAACCTTATAATAAGCCTACAAGTTCAGTTTGTGCAAATAATTCATTACCCTTTTTATTATATTTGTATAATATTAATTTGGAAAACGTTATTACTGCTTCCTGTTGGGAAGAAATCTTGTAAATAAAGACGTAATTTGGCTTTTGCCGCGGGCCGCACGCTCGGCTATTTTTTATGAAATACTTGCTTCTCAAGTTTATTCAGATTTTGAAAGAAGTATTATACTAAGGAATTAATTTGCTTCACAAGAAATAATTTCAGCGAGGAAAAATAAATGAGTTTGAATCTTGTAAATTGTGTAATTGTAATCTTTAGTGAAATGAAATTCAAAGGAACTCCTTCGTTGAGAGGCAATTTTGAATCTCGTCTTTCTTTTATTCATTTGAGACTTGCTTTTATAACTAAAGATTATCAAAGACAAATAACACTCGTTTATAAGCCTAGCCTTATATTACTCAATCCTTGTCGAATATTTTTTCATTTCAAATTGTGTTTTTAGCGATTTTACTTAATCCTTTTTTCTTCTTAAAATACATTTTGATTTAGTATTTCAACAATGACGATAATATGCATTGATGGAAACGGGAAATAAACTTAAAGATCCGAATTACAATGAAAGCGCAGGTTATTTAACAGCAAAACGACATTCAAAAGACGGAAAAACCGAGGGTCGGAACATCTGCGCATAAAGAGGCAATTTGGAGATTGCCAGGGGCGAGCAACAGCCACAGAATTGTACTCAAATGTATTCAAAATTAAAAAAAAAATTGTTAGCAAATTCATTGCGGTAAAGTAAACATTAGTGGCTGGGATTTGTGGATAGGAGCAGTTTTAACACAATGAGCTCACGGTAAAATGTTGTAAAATTTCTAACTGAAATATTTTTTCTTTCGTTACGTTTTGCTGATGCAAGGAATAAGTTCGGTTGCATCGAAGCATTACCGAATAAGTAGTAAATAATGTGCTCTAATGATAAAATTGTTAGAGCGGGTTGGTTTCTACGTGGACTGCAAGTGCGACGGCAGCCGGTAAAGGCTGCGGACGTCGCAATTTGGCGTCGAGCCCCGGTAATGATGGCTGGACGTTGCGGTCGCGTACGTGAGCCAGCTAAACTAATCCCCCAACTCTATTCGCCTTCGTTAACGTTATCATTTTATGAATAAAGCATCTTTAGCACACATTCATTTCTATAGCTCGAAATAGGCACTTGGATACAAACATAATACAAATTATTTGCTGGTTTATCTTCAATGACGTCCACATAAAACGACGTAATATATGCTGTATGACTGCACGGAATGTTATGTTAGTACTTGGTATCCGTTGCTTTGATATAACTCAAATAATAGTAGTTTGTAGTTAGCATAAGAGCTTTAAATGCAAGTTGGTACAATGCGTCACATCAATGGTAGTGAAACCTATTAATTTCTGTCCTAATTTAGTAATTAAAAACACAATCAATGCACATTTATTTTTATTTGTTCAGAACGTCAAATAATAAACGAGATTTCTATAAAAATATTTTGTCTCTACGTTAAATTCTTTTAAAGTGTAGCTAATTAAAGTACCTTTATTCATCCGGAACCATCAAAATATGCGAACGAAATGTATTAATATAAATATAATATGAAACAAAAATAGAATGTGTGGTAAAAATTGACGAGGAAATAAGTAAGAAGTTGAAAGTGGTTTTGAATGCGGGAAATTCATTAAATACATGACGACGCTTCAGTTACTTTAAACACGCGTAGTACGTGTAACTCTCACAATACCTAATTAATTTTCAACTAGTTAGTAGATAACTGTAAAATGAGCACATGAATTTGCTGATTACATTCTGTCGGATACAACTGCATAAAGCTAATTATGACATTTCTGTAATCTATTCAGTAACGTGGAACAATTTATTGGTGTAGAGCACGTTCGTGAAACAAGCCAATTATCCAAATAAATTGAGTTAGCCACCCTTGCGCCGACGAGCCGTCACCCGCGTCATAGTTCTCTTCAAAGGAAGCGTGTTATGCAACTTCGGAAAGGTGTTTGTTTCACAGGCGCGCCGCAAAATGAATATTGATGACTTCATAGGGACCGGAGATGATTTGCTGAAAAATTTGCTTCTTTTCATCGTTTTATTGCCCGGGCCGCTACAAGCGGAGGTGATGAAGACTAATATAGGCGTTAATTTTAATAAAAGATTGCTTTAATGATAAGCTATTGTTTGAATTTTGATTTCTTAATTGCTTTTGCGTGTGCCTATTTGAAATATGAAAACGTGATTTAATCGAATAAGACTAAATAATAGTAATTAAAAGTTAAAACTTATTGATAAATATCATATTTGAACTATTAGAGATTTTTATTCTCGTTTTTTTTTTACAGATGGTTTTATGTTAAAATACATTTAAAATTTCCTTTCAGTCAAGATCGTTGCAATTGTGTATCCATAATAAGAGTGACAAACGGGATCTACAAAGGGGGAAACAATTAAAATTGGTAACATTATTTAAATATGAAATTCTTCTTTGTAAGGACACCATTAACAGGGGCGTGTGTCTTAGAGGTATCTGACCGGAAGACACAATTTATATGCAAATCGGAACAAGATACAGCCACTGATATGCCGGGTGTTGGCGCCGAGAGGCTCCGAGGCGCACCCGGTTGTATTAGGACTTCTAAAATTACTTTCGCGCTTAGCATACCAGATCTGTTGTTAATCATAGTAGCGTTTTTTGTTATTGTTATGTATTTTATTCAGCGTACTGGTGCTTTCTTCTGTGAAATTGGAACTGCAGTCCTTTTAATTTAATAATAAAAATATAGTATTATATTAATAAAATAATATAGGATTACTAAAATTGTATCGGATACAATGGAATATAATTTTATCTGCTATACCTGCCTATGTTATAGCTATGTTTTGACCACGCGTAGCTATAGTTTAAGTTTCACGTTTTATTCTATGTAACTGTTTAAAAAAACAGTTTTAGTATTAGGACTAGCATTTGGTACTTACACAGCTTGAAATATTGTTTTTAATAATATAATGTTTGTAGATATCGAATCGTGTAACGGTTTTTTTTCTGTAGAAGGCATGAGGACTTTTTAATAACATGGACTTTTTGCGTGAAATAATGTCATATTCGCTGAAAATCACTAGTTGAGAGCAAATGCATTGTTATAAAATATTCTGTGTTAAATAATTTCCAAACTTCTTACGTGATTTTAAAATAAACCGCCCTTCATATAGAATAACAAGTGCAAATTTAATTATTTGAAAGGTACACTTGTTCAAACCCATCAATTAAAATACATTATGTATATTTTTAATTAATTTATCAACCAATTTATATAACAAATTTTTTCTTGTTTGCATATCATTATTTTATATTTTGCTTATTGACTGAATAAAAATATATCCAAAGAAAAATTTTCCTTTCGAGATCATTATGACGCAGTAAACCACAGTCTGTTTATTTAAATTTTCTTTACTTTACGGACCTGAAGAAGGTGTACGTACGGCTAAGCGATGCCTTGCGGCGTCTCGCAAATTGCCCTCTCCTTATTAAACCATTTCATTCGCTTCTTTATTCAAACATTTCCTGAAAACATTTTTTCTAGGCCAAAGTCTCTCCGTTTAAATGCATCTGTCTTGCGGAAGTCCAAAGTTCTAGAAAAGCATCTTTCTTGGCCGGAACACGTGTTTAGTTACAGTGATTGCATCTTCATTCAGAGGTCACTCTCGCTAAATGGTGTTTATAAGGAGCTATGATTTGTTAAAGGTTTGGATGCGGCGCTTTATTAAAGTGTTTTCTTTTTCTTCTCGTAATAATACGAAATCAATTTAATCTAATAAATAATTAAAGAAGAAAACATTCTAATAAATTAAAAATTTGTTCTACTATATTAATCATATTATACGAGTTTCCAATAATATGAAATACTAATGCATAAACTATATATCACACCCTACAGTTCTATTCATAAATAAAATTATAGAAGTCCATGCGTCGTAAAATGAGAAGGAGAATCTTCATTCCAGATTTAAATCATCCAATTTGAAGGCTGGCGATTTGGAGCCTTAAAAGTGCCGAATAATCGCAAAAAGCAAAAAATATCCCGTATCCATTGGTGTTGAGCAGATTGTTTTGTTTTCAGTGCAATGGCGACCGCTGGCTAAGCCAATTAGTGTCCACTTGGGTAAACACCGGCTCGTTAGCGGACTTGTGTGTTTTATTCAATTCAATTTGCCAACTCCACCACCACTTATTGACGTTACTTTTCTTTGCCTACTTTTAATTTACTAAGCTTGATAGTTTGGTATCTGGGAGGATGTTTGTTTGGTTTTTGACAATCAAGAATTATAAACAGATTTTTTTTTCAAATCGCAATATTTGAAAAAAGAAAAAAATCTTTGCACATAAAAATATGTATTTTTTTAAAGGAAATCTTGCCCTCTAAAGGAATCGAATTTTATTAATCACAAATATCGTAAAGTTTTCTCGAAAATAATATTTCACAATATCTTATAAAATATTATAATTCCTTTACAACGTGTTTGTTTCTAATAAGAGTTCGATACAATATGACAGGGAGACAAGTAATTGAACATCTGTTCGTTCAACCGAAGCAAAGGAATCCTCGGCTGTTCCCGCCCGCAATAATCTCGTTCGTGACTTGCACGTGAAATGCGTACTTTTATTACTTTCCTGAATGTGTTAGGCTTACGCTTTATAGTGAGGCATTTTGATAAAGTGCTGCTTTTGTTTAAAATGGCGAATCGAAGTCTAGTGAACTGAGATTTGGTTGATGCTTTTATATGTTAAAGAAATACTGGAAAATACACGGTGTAAATTTAAGCATAATATAGTTCAAAGAAACTCTACTTATAAGTAATAATAGTACATAGAAGTTTTGTTTTTAACTTTTCTGGACATGTTAGGCTTTGGTACCTACGCTTTATAATACGAGGTATTTTGATAAAGGCCTGCCTTTGGATGGGTTTATTTTTGAAAATTATAATAACTTTTGGTGAAAATAAGACTAGATCTTGACTATCCTTTGCATATACGCTCAAACAATTTATATTTTTCAATGTGTTTAAATTTTTAAAGGAGGTTAAGAATCGACTCATTATCCCTGTGAGAATCGATAACACAATCGTTTCATAAATTTAAAATCATTATTTATTGTTATTATTTTTAACATTTTAGTACATTAAAAATAAAACTCGTGATTTGTATTACGCTACTCATCATCATACGACATCAGCCATAGAATCCCCATGTGTTATTTGATGTTCCCGTCGCTTTAGTGTTGACCATAACCTAATTACAGATGCACATGTATGTTTTTTAAAATCCTTATCAATGGTGTAATAACTAATAATAATAATAATTATTATTATTTATTTATTTAAGCAACAGAGGCTCATTTGTTAGTACCACATTTAAAAACTATGTTAAGATTGTAAATTGATAAAAATAAAAATGCTTCAAAATAGTTTAAGAAAGCATGATTTGCCTTGCATTGAGAGAAAAAGTTTCCAAAAATACCAACGTCCTCAACGCATATTTATTTCTACATTACTTGTTGACCGAGCGATGTGTATGTTTGTAGGTTTGTATGTCTGTATGACTGTTTGTATGAAAAAGTATTGTTTATCTGATCTGATAAGATTTCGTAGGCAAATAGAGACCGATCCGAGACCCCTCGACCTTATAGTCAGAGATCCAACCCCTAGACAAACAAGGCAGTCATTGTGAATATAGAACACACTATTAACATGTGCACTAATTTATTTGCATATTTTTAAATATCGCGAATAAATTTATAACGTAGGTGTGCTTCAAACTCTAAAAGAGCAACGCGAATGTACCGTTCATTGAGAAGAAAATTATATGCAAAATCACGACTGAAGTCACGGTCCGACATAGACCCTGAGGGGAAAATAATTAATGTTGCAGCCTTGGAAACTCTGAAATTTGAATCTTATATAACGAAAAATATTTTCCTAAAAGAGATTATCCTAATTTTATGAAACAATATTGTAGTAGAGGATTAATTTGGATCAGAAGCATGTGCTAGCCAAAGCCGTTTTAAAAACATGGCGCCTCCATAATGATTGCTTGATGAGAGTCAGTCCTGCATAACCCGCCTCCGACGGCTACCGAACGACCCTCACAAAATTAGTTTGCATTTATTACATGCCTTCAGTAGTTTCAAAGAAGATTCGAGTCGAAGTTTTAACCACCAAGGCAAAAACATATGTATTCACATTATGTAATAAACTGCAACAGTATCATAATTTCTTCTTGTTAAATTTTGAATCACTACTCACTTTACCTTTTTATCATCTGCAAATAAAGTAAAACATTTATTACAGTTTCAAATCCAGTTTTGATGTTTAATGGTTATAAAATTGAACTAAACGACCCATTGTTACATGAGAATTGCACATAAAATTGTAATTTATAGAACTTTTTATAGATTCCTGCCAAAGGCATCGGATTTCAAAATCAATTTAAGCTACGATTAAGGTTTGTTACGATTTTTTGAAATGAAAAAATAGTATTCACTTAATGTGAATAATTCAATAAATATATTCGTGAAACTAATGCAGAGGCATTGTTTTGTTAACTCGATACTATCTAACTTTTAGTGTGTGAGACCGTTAGAGAGAAAATTAGAGAGTAAACTCCGAAATACTTACAAGTTGAGTTTAGTCATAGGCGCTACGGAGCTGGAGGAGCGAGTGGAGGGCGTGCTAACAAGTAAAGTGTCGTGCGAATAATAATGCATGCGATGTCCGCCACACAAGGCTCAGCCATAACGACACTTAAAACTTGCCCCAATATCTTACGTAACTTGCAGCGGAGGTTGTTAACATCTGTAGAAATACAGATATTGAGTACTAGGTTTTATCGAATTGGTCTTCTTTATAACTTAAAAATTTACAATATGGACCAGAAAAGTTAGCTAGCAAGCTAAAAAAATTATAGTATTAGTATTATTTAAAAGTACCACAATATTTTACATCGGATCAAATGACGGCCTTTAAAAAAATAATATAAAACAAAAGAATAAATTTATTTGACGGCGATAATCTCAGGAACTATTGGTCCCATTTGAAAAATCTATAGGCTATACAACATGCTACGGGAGCGACGCCGCTCATATTAAATAAGGCAGGATGCGTGATAAAGACTTTGATGCTAATAACGGTTACATGAATTTACTATGCATATATTTATACATATAACAGTACAAGTTGAGCGGAGTTTTTAAAAAGTTTTCTTCTTTAGTTATTTGAGGACGCTCGGAGCGAGCGTCGAACTCCCTAACTCGTGTTATTGAATTTAATGTACCCCGGTCTCTACCTAGTTCTATTCCGTGTCGATAAAATCACTTGGACTAGTTAGACATTGCTTTCTACGGTAACATTTAAAGAGTTTATAAATATTTTGCTGGGGAATACATTTATATAAGGAATTTCTAGAATGAGAATTATTAAATTGCGATGTAATTTATCAATAAGGAAATATTTTTCGATTATTTAAATGCATATTAATTTATTTGGCGTCATTTATTATACGAATACATTATGTTTTACTAATTAATTAATTATTTATTACGCACGGATATACAGGCTGCTGATTAAAGAAAATCCTTGTGTTGGATTGCACGTCGTCGCATTAAGCCTTAATGAACTTTCACAAAATAATAATTACATTGTAGTACACTAGTCTATATTAAACCATTGTCCTCGAGACTTGGAGTGGTAAATAAACCTTCCTACTTACACTCTGCAGTAATAGCTATCGGCTTAAGTTATGTTTTGGCGTTACAACCAGGACATCCGGAGCCAGTCAGTCAAAAAGGCTCGATCTAGAAAACTCGCCGCCTAAGCGCTCATAAAGAAAAACGAGCGCTTCCTCGATTAATTCACAGGGAAATGTAATGTCCCAGTATGGAAAACGAGTCTTTACTTTGAATATTATTTTGATTTTATAAACGAAATTTACTTCAAGAGATTTAAGTAAAATTATAATCTTTATTTCCGTTTCAATACATACGCCCGTGACATTCGCAGTTACGAGTTTATTACTTTGAACGTCCTTAAGCGGTACTTTGATGTATCGATGTGTACTTCTTTAGAGAGCATGTAAATAACGGTACTAAAGTCGATGTGTAAATTTTCTTTGGATGTACCGCAAAAGGTTTCTTGTGCTAACATTTACATTTGACGCCGCGCCGTTTTCGTTTGCACCAAGTGTTTGCGAACAACGCACTTTAATCACGGAGAACAGGTGGAAACCGCCGCTGAACAATTTTCACATTAGAATTTCTGATCAAATATCACTTGATGTTTAATAGATTTTTTAACTGAAAAAAGAGTTTACGATTTCTACGATAGAAATATATTTGCCTGACTAAATAAGGACGATAAAATTTTATGACGAAGCATCTTAATGCAAGTTTTTTTAAAAGTCTTTTACTTTGTCCGTAGAAAACATACATGTGATGTATGTTTATCGTTTTTGTGTTATTATATTAATGTTTACGTAAACGATATTTGTATCATTTTTCAAGTCTTGAAAGAGTGCTGGAAAAGCTTGTAACATTATATCGAAAGGGCACTGAAGTGTCTGTGAATACCTGCACGTATTCAATTTTCCCGACAATATTTCACCCAACCGACATTCTATGTGCTTGCTTTTTCCACAAGAACATCTAAAACATGTTTGGTTAAGAATATTGAACTGCAAAAAGTCTTGAGTCATGTTGTTTCAAAGTTGTATGTACTTTATCGAGATGTACGGATAAGTAATATAAGAGCTATTTCTTCTAATTCATAAATTCGCGATGAGTGACTGCCTTTGTTGCAATGTGGAGGAGAGAATATATTACAATATTTATTATAATGAATGACAAAATGTGAAAAATGGGTCTGGAAAATGTATTAGTGTGATATTTTATGTAACAATTTGAAAATAATGAAAATGCATTTATTTCTTATGTGAGAATTTTCTCAATTCCTGTTGTGGTTTTTTGTTGTGCAAAACGGTTTCTGTACGATAAAAAATAACAAAAATAAAAATAAATATGACGAAGGTTATTGATATAGTACATTCGAATTACAACAAACAATTTGAATTTTTTTTAAGTAAAAAATGTATATATGTTAATTAATTCTGTATGATATGCATAATTCCCACTATGCATAAACTACAAGTGTTTAACTAATATTTTAAATGATGAGATGAAATTAATGAAACCAAAAACAAAGTAGTACGAGTAAACATTAGTAAGAGCAACTATAATTACTCCAAGGAGTAATCACAATTTACCTTATACCTTACTTTGAAACGGGATAAATTTTTAATAAACCACGGCGATGTCGTTAGAATACACGTTGGCGTGTCTCGTATCAATATCCGGATTATATCGTATCAAATTTGTTTTGTAGGATCAGGATTTATGCAGCATTCTCAATTTCCTGCGACGACAGCGGTACATCCGGCATGCAGCCTTGCTCGCGCGCCCATCCGACCAGGGGATCATTTTAACCCTGGCTTAACAAGTAAGGGAACTTATACGTACATTTTTTATTCTTTAAAAGACGTCTTTTTCAGAACAAGATCATATTGATACATAAAGGAATTAATAATACATACTTTCTTATTTCGTATAAATAAGCCCACGATGTACTTCTTATATTGTCATTTAGTACTGTTTAATTGATTAAAACAAACATGATGTATACGACTGGATCATAAATAAAATTATAGCCATAGATATTTATAAACACTTTATTTTTTTTTATGAGCACTTCTTTGTGCAATTAGGTTGTTATAATATTTTCAACTATTCAATTATTTCATTATTGTTAATGAAATCTGTCAATTAAATGCGTATAAAATATAATAAATATATATTTTTCACAACTTAAAGCACAACGGAAATCAAATAATTTGTATAATTGTCGTGTGAAATTTTTCGATTTCCCTTCGAGGAAACTTCTTTATGGAGTTGGCAGCACCGCCCGATGGAAAATGGAGGTTGGAGCGCTAGCATTTGCATACCGGCATCGGAGTCGAGCGGACCGGCAAATTGTTGTCGCATCGATGACTCGATCAATATGCCATATCTATATCCAACAAGTCTGTTTCTATGCATGTTATCCTTGGACACTGTTTGCATATTATACATGGTTGAGTTATTTTGATTGTATGCAATCAGTTATCTACTCAATTGCATAACAACCGTGTTATCGATGTTCATTTCACGTGGTGAAATTCCTTTTAGCTTCAAATATTGTTTAAGTTAATAATCTCAAAATCGTTCATATTAAAAACGACGCTTTTCACGATTGTGCTACCTCATGTTGGGGAATAATATTTTATTTAAATGAGAGCTTACAGTGAGAAGGAAATAAGGAATAATGCATTTGCATTGGCTTTGTAAATACGTCGTGTCTTCTTCAAATGAGCATGCATCAAAGTTTTCTTTAGAAATGTTTCCATTGCGGTTCGTTACAGCATAGTTGAGTCTAGACTTTCGATTTATATCCAGCTTTAGGGTTGCTTCAATCTTTATCAAACATGATATTAAGATTACTGATTATTTTGAACTTTTAAACATTGTACAGTTTTATGCTAAGAATATTAAATCGTCATAAATTCGAAGATAGATTTATGTGATTTTTCATAAATTATTTATTAAGTGTGTTTTTTTAACTAGTTAAGAGATTTGAAACAAACTTGCTATCTATAAATATGTACTACATCGTTTTAGTTAGATATAAAAAATCAAGTGGTTCATAAAAATAGAGTATCAGGCAACCCCTTATACGAATTGCTCATGTCTATTCGGCATCGCAGGGTCGATTTCGGTTCGTTTAAGTTTGACATCCATAACAGGGATGTTTGTGCAGCCTCTGTACATGTGGCACGGTGACAGAATTTGCAATGAAAATTTTCGCTGTCAACGTGCAATGCGGTAGTAAACGTCGACTTGTAAAACCAAAATGTATTTGATCTTTTGGATTTGAAAGTGCTCTTCGTGTTTGTTTTATTGTTTGTAAATACACGGAGAGTATAATTGTACAGTGGTTAAAGGTTATAAACACTCAGTTAATCTTTTATCTCAACTTCATTATTTTAATGAAATTACAGAAATGTAAATCATCGTTATATTTTTTTGTAGTTCGTATTTCTTTATTTGTCTAAAATAAATATGGAGGATCCATTTATTCGAGGAGACTATTTCAGGATGTGATAATCAGATAAATCGAGGGGAAAAAATAAATAGTCGAAAGATAAGTATTTAACGTCAGTCAACGTATTTTTTATAAAAAAACTAAACATGGACAATTACGCAAAAAGGTTTAAAAGTAATATTTCACACAACTCTAAATTAAATATTCAGACACCCATTTATGATTTTGTATAGAGAATGTAGGTTGATACATTTATGATTTTGTATAGAAGGTTTAAAACATATTTGTTTGTCGTAAATATAACGAGACACTCCATAAATATTTTATAGCGTAAAGTACACCTTTTGGAAAGTACCGCGTTCGTGCTCCAATCCTAAACAAATAACGAGATTTAATGAGGAGCGCACGTGGTGATCGAGTTGCATTTTCTAAAGGGATTTTTGATTCAAAGCTTAATGATAAAATTATCTCTGTTTGCTGGTGGGTGTAAAATTCAATGTTTTTAGTTCAACATAAATCCTGGTTAAAGATTTTTAGTTTACGTAAGAGGAACAAGTAAGTTATCATTAGATGAGCTTATCGTTATATTTTCCTTAATATTCGGTGGATTATTGTTCTAAACGTTTTCTATCAGTGTAATTATCTTATTCAATTGAACTGATGAATTTTAATATAGCTTGTGTGATGTTATAGAATGTGTCTGATAGTGTGTGATTTCTAGAGTTAATCTTCTATTGTATAGACTGTAGACTATTATTACAACTGGGAGGACTTTAATTACTTTGATTATTAATTTCATAATATTTTGTACCCAGTAGTAACGATGGTCTGGATTCTCGTCCTAGTCAAAGTTAGTTTGAGTTTCAAAACCAGTTATTAGAATTAGGTAATGCTATAACAAGTACAATATTGTACTCTTTAACAACGCAATCTAATTTTTAAGGATGAGAGTGTAAAGTTTACTGTTTACTTAAATTAATACTGAAAAATATTTAAATTATATCATAATATCACATTTAACCAGTTAACGTTAATAATAATTAATAACGAAGCAAATTTTATAGCAATACAATAATTAGTATGCATTTACAACCGCGTCATTATTTATTACTTTATTCTTCCGTTAGCTTTGTTTTGGTAACATCGTACTTTTGTACTAATGCCAAATGCAATAATTGATCGTTTTAACCGTTTATTTTTTATAGTTAATAATTTATATTTTGTTAAATAACCTCTTGATTTATTTGAAAAATAAACCCTTTCACTAAGCTCACAAATTAGACCGGCTAAGTTGTGAATAAATAATTAATATAGTGTAGAAAATGAAATGTTAGAATTTATTCTCAAGGTGGACAAAACTCACACATTTACACACAGACTATTCATTCAATGAATCGTGATAGTGTATTTTTTTCAAATTGTTTCATTAAAATAAAATATTTATTACAAGTCTTTTCTTGTGAGATATATGAAAGGTAAAATAATTAAGAAGCGCGAGCCGCGGTCGGCCGCGAGACGGGGTACTTAAAGGAATAGCCAGCTGTTGCGATTGCGAGTCGCGGTTTAAATATATTGGTAACGATAAGAGCTGTTATCATTTTCATTTAAGTAATTATATTATACTGTATAATTACTTAAATAAAAATAATTTTACATGAATAGATCAATAAGTCATTGTCAGACATGCATTTATGATAGTAAATTTTTGAAGCTACCACCGGTGCGGAATGTTCACTTATTCTTGACAAATTTTTTGATAATCCAATGCTAGATTTAATATAAAACCTAGTGAACATGTTCGTTGTTAGCTTTGCGTATTCATTACTTAGCTAGAGTGGAATAACAAAATGTATTTAATCAGTTTTAACTACAGGGCATTAACAAAATAATGAATTACCTTCATTCAACTAACATTTATCCATAAGTGTGAGAGTGTATTTAATAATTTAACTTCCAAAGCCGTGCTTATCAAGACAATTAATTTAATCCGCGAAAAGTAACGAGTTGAAATGATAGCGATAAAATATTACCGAAATTATAAGTTTTCCTTTGACTTAATAACTCTATATAGATTCTGTGATCGCTGGCTTTCATTAAAATCTTTCATTTTCCCGTTATATGAAACTAGTCTCTGAATACAAATGCACGAAGGATTGCACAAGTTTATATTAATTTACTTGAAAACTTTACGAATGCTTCTGATTTATTTGTATTCATTACAGATAATACGATATAAGTTCAAATGGCATAAAGGTTGGGACCAAATAAGGAACTTGCTTACCATATAGATAGATTTTTCGTTGACAACAGTGCTACTGCATAAATATACATGATTTACTTTCCCTACGAATAACGAGCAACCCCTTTTGCGTTAAGGAATTTTGACCACTTAAAATTAAACTTAATTAGACTTAAAATATTATTTGCGAGAAAAGAAAAATGTACGCAACGTCGTTTCACATTCATATATTTTCATCATCTGACAATTTTGTTATGTAGAACAATGACTATATAACTAGTTAACTATCATCAAACGATCATTATAAATGTCTTAATAAGTCGAAAGGAAATCGGAAACATGATTCATAAACGTTTCGTGAGTGTGAACACTAACGTGTATAGCGCTATAAATAAAGGACTAGCAATGAAAGAAACGATCGACAGTTTTAATTAGCGATAGCAGTTTCGCCGAGGTTGTTCATTTTTGTGGCTGTATCACGAGGACAAAGCGCGAGAAGCGGCGCGAACCCAATTAAGGCAACGGAGTCTACCACGTATTGAAAAGTCGCAGAGCAAAGCGCACGGGGTATACAAGATACATGCACGTATGCAATAGGGCTTACAGTTAGTTACTTTTGCAAAACTAACGAACGTTTGAGCGAATGGATTTCAATAAAACTTTACTATTTATTTAGTTGAAGGTTTATTTATGGGTTATTATTTTGTAAACGATTTTTATGTAATAATTAAACATTAAGAAAGGCAGGCGAAAACGCAATGTTATATTAACAAGTAACAGTCGATTAAGTAAAATGTTTTAGATTTTATGGAAATAATATGACAAAATTAAGTCTTTTTAATACCAACAGAATCTCACGTAGGCTTTGAATTGAAATGAACACACAATGTACGTTGCATAGTATATTTTTTATATTATTTAAATTACTACATACACTAATTTTAATGAAGCATGTGAAACGTTACGTTAGCACAACCCTACATCTGCTTCCCATAAGTCGCATTCATTTTTAATTCGATCTAGTCAAAAGTTAGGCGGAAAGACACGGCTGCAGCGGTACTTTACTATAATGCTCAGTACCGTGGAAATATAATTAACAAAGTTTATTTTTAAAGAAAATGTTATTATTCAATTATGTTAATTTGCTTACATTTGCATAAGTTCAGTTCTTATTATAATGTGATATGATAGAACGGAGGAAAATCAGTCTGCGCAATATTTTAATATAATCTGCATAATCAACATAAAATCGAATGAAAAATAAATTTTATGAATCTGATGTCGTCAACAAATGTCTGGGGATTAATAAATTTAACGTCGCTCTTCTAGTCCATAAAGTCGAAAAATACGTAGATTTTTCTTTGGCAGCATTTCCCTGGAGTGTAGGTTTCCAATCGGCGTTGGCAGGTCAGTCGGGAGTCAATGAAAAGCGGTAAAGTGGTGCCGCGGCGCTGATTAAAGCCTGAAGCAATCGCCCCGGAAAATATTTATAGGTACACCTGTTCGTTAGCCGCGCGACTCCCGGCCAACTCCTTGATTAGGCGCCGACGGGCGTTGTTTCCACTCTACAACAAATAAAAGTATTTCCCCTTTATGGCCAACTAAGAAATTATAGTTAAAACTTTTACACTCTTGAAACTTGTTTTACCGGGTTACTCTCCATTGTTTATAGATACAGGATTTTTAAAATTTACTCGGTTGTTGACCCCTGAAAAGTACGTTAAAAAATGGTGGATTGGTTCTCTTTTTAAGAAGAGAAGAAGACAAATAAAAAGACTAAAATAAACATCCCTGTTATATATTCTACTTTAGTATCTCTTTCTAAATCACATTACAATGCATTTGAATATGGAACGTATTTATTGCATCATACAATTTCAGTACCTATAAGAGTATAATAATCTCCTTAAATACGAAAATCGTTGAAGGCTAATCTTATTTGTGAAGTCATGTGACGCGACCGAAAAATGATTGCGCGTTAAAAATCACTGAATATATCATCCGGTCTGTTACAGTCTACAGGGCGTAGTGGAATTTGCAAAGACATTGGTTTTGCATGTGAAAGGTTTGTATTCGGTGCACGCGTGGTGCGTGCGCGCCTCCGATCGCGACGCCGGTCACGGAACCCCTTAATAACATCACGTTTGATGCGCCTCTATTATTATATTTTCATCTTCAGTAGGTCCCATGACTGGGAGTTGAGGCGCGTAGGTAATATACGAGCGTTATGTAGTTCTTTGATTTGTTCGTCACGTTTTAAATTTGTTACCGAAGTTTTGAACGAGATAAACGACAGGGAATGGCATAATTTTTTGAGGTATTTGCGTTGCGTGATGGTTGTGATAAAGGGTTTGTAATTGACGTGTTATTGTAATTGAAATAATATTCATGTGCGTTGTATTTTTTTTATTCATAGAAGTTTAAGATCACTAAGGGTGGGCGCCAAATATTGGGATTGTGTTGTTAGATCGAAGTTTTAACGGATTATATTTCGTGCAAAAACCTAATATTTTATTTTTCTAAAGAATTTTCCGATAGATTAAAAATCGTATAAAAACTTGATATTCTTGAAGGCATACTAAATTCATTCAACAATAGTTTATTAATGGTACTCATAACAAATAGGAAAAAATTCATCGTTTGTTTGTTTACATTGCATGAGCATTGCAACGACTTGACTGATTTGAAAAATGATTTTACTATTAGAATCCTACATTCTCTGATGAATATGAATATTTACAGCTTATAAAAAGTATACAACCAATTCGAGCGCAAGTGAATCCACGAGACTGCTTCTAACATATAATTTGTTCAACAAAATGTGAGTTATAATAATTATCGCAGGTAAATCATTATTTTAAACCTCGTTAGCTAGGATATTGGCAGAGTTAGCGTCCGCCAGCGGCGCGCATACAGATCATGTGTACGGCATACAGTAGGCCGCTCACGTGCCACAAAAGTAGATGCGCACCTGACATTTTTCTTACCCTCACTACATTAACTAAGTTTCGTTGAGTTTCAAATGTGTTAAATAAAACATTAAATGCGCCAAATTATTGATATTTATATCACAGAAATGAAAGATTTGATCGTTTCTTTGTTTGTATAATGGGCGCTGTAACCACTGGACTGATTTGAAAATAAATTTTACGTTTAACATCCTACATTATCCCTGCTGAATATGAAACTGATTCTAGTGCGAGTTAAACCACGGTGTACTTGATTGTCATTACAATTATATTAAAATCCTTTATTATTTTAAACTACGTTAGCTAGCGGCGCGCATACATCCAGTGTACGGCATCCTCGTACAGTAGGCCGCCCACGGGCCATTAAAGTAGATACGCACCTAAAAATGTGAAATCAAATATGTAATGTACGGAATCCGATTAAGTAGCTACATACATAGGTTTAACCGTCATAAAAATTTTAAAATAAAATAAAAGTCCATTCATGTATCAAAATGTAAAATTTAGAAGGCTAGTATAGTGGTTTAAATTTCTTTTCTTAGCTTAATTAAAATTAAGATACTGACTGGCTAGCTTGTATAATTAAACGCTTTGAATAAAATATCTTAAATCACTAATATATATTATTTTATCTAAGTCAATTAGTGTACGAAAAACTAAATTAAAATATTTATCCATCATTGAAAAAAAAATATCTGGTAAAATCTCGATGGATTAAAAATCGTCTGTGAAGTGTGATTGGTTGGATTAGGGATGTATTTTACATCCGAGAGGCAAGAGCGCCCTCGCCGCGCTGCGCAGACAAGCAGGCAGGTCGTTACGCGCGCTCCGCTGACCCCGCGAGTGACACCGACGAGTCTCTTCACGACCAAATCTCGCCCACAAAAATATATTTAATAAAAAATCACCTTTTTCAACTCTCGACGAGTTCCAAGTGGATGAAACATCACTTCAGGGTTACTAGTTCCTGTCATTATAAAAAAGTGGGACATTGTTCAATGGTCATCTAAATTTAAAACTGGAACGCTGTTGTTGTTACGGTTTATTACTTTAAATTTAATTTTATTCTCTGCGCTATGAAGCTCGCCGAATTCAATCAGATAAGGGTGTCGGGGTGCATATACTACCATCATTGAATTTAGCCTTCCGACACGTCATGTCAGCTAATTCTCATTTTGAACAAAAACGCCCGGAAATTGGATATAAGGATCTCCGCGCGCGGATCCGACTACGTGACGTTTGTCGAACACGTCACTTCACTATGTGGTAATTTCCGCTCTGTGCTCGCGGAAAATTACTTTAGCCACATTAAATTTCCGAAGTGTAAAGCATGACCAAAAAATCAAAACATGAATTGAGTTATATTTTTGACGAGACAGTTATTTTCTTGTAAAATTGTGGTTATTTTTATTATTTTATTATTTTTTGATATTCTTTAAGTTGTTTGATGTGATATTTTGAAAAACTATGTCCTTATCGAGGCTCATTGTGTTAAGAACAAACAAAAAAGCTATGATTGAACTTTATGTGAGTGATTCTTAATTGATATTACCTATCCCAGAGCAGTCAATTTACTATACTTCCATTAACTGAAAATATTATTATGACAAATGGCTTTAAACTTTGCTATATCAGTAGTTACCTACATCAGGGAAGAGACTGAAAGTTGGAAAACTTCATTAGTTTAAAAGCTGAGGTCCAAGTTTATTAGAAACAAACGTGAAAGCTATTAGATATGTATGTATGATGTATATGAAATAGTTACCTTGTTTATTTGATTAAATAGATAGTTTGGGTGCCTGCCCGATATTGCGTTAGAAGCATAGTTATTTCAGGATTCAATGTATTTTACTATGATAATTAATTCTATGAAATTGTAGATACTAATTATTAAGTTCGCATGAATTATTATACCCAACTCAATTTGTACTAGAATATGATTAAAAATGTATAAAAATAATATGTATAAAAATACAAAATATATCTTATCAATATCTTCTAAATTATTGCCTAAGCGTGACATTTATTTCCTAACTTACTGGTAAAACGATCTTGACGTTATTTTTAAATATAATCAATCAAATTCATAAATGAGACGCCTATTTTTGTTACATATAAAGTCTTCAGGTTGGCTCAGGAAAAAACTTAAACAAAAAAGGTAAAGGTTTCCACGATCAATATTATAGCAATAATAAAAATAAAGAACGGAAAAGTTAAAATATTTTACACTAGATCTCATTTATTCGGGAGTTATAATCATCCGAATTTTCATGAATACGAACGTTTCCTGCGTGACCCGTATTACGCATTTATATTTTTAATGAATTGCATGCACCATTGTTCCATATCATTAACTCAAATATATCTCGGATTTCATTACTAAAATTAACAAATCTAAAATTATAGACAATGAGCACGGTCGTCAACATTTGTATACTAATATTACTGAAACAGAACAGGTTTCCCAGATTACCATAATTTGCTTCGATGCATTTGAATAATGAGAACGTGAGCCCTGTCCCCCTGTTCAGCCTTACCTATCCATCTATTAACAAAACTGTACGACTCACTCAATTGTGAAAGCATTATCCTTTTACTCTTTAGAATTTTATAGCTTTGATTGCGGCCTCGGTTGATTATGAGGCTTAGATCTATTTACATTAGAGGTATTTTTGAAATTCTCTATAAACATTAATTTAATGTGCCATTTGAAATGCAATTAAAATATAATTTTCTAGAGCATAATATGTTCTATCTAATTAATACATGTAGAGTTAGAACGTCGACATTATTTTTTGTAATAAAATGTTAGCTTTGAAGTTAAATTAAATTGTCTATATCTTAGTTTCACAAAGAATTGTATCATGCAATGTTATAATAGTCTTATGCACTGTAACGTGTCTGTATTAAGGTTGAGAATAATTTATTGTAATATTATTTCAATTCCTCCAACCGTATTGTGGGGCCCTCCGACGGAATCGCAACCGAAATAGGTTATTGTGATATTGGTGTCTCATATCGTCCACTGATTTATGGATCTGGGTATTATTATAATTTCATGGAATCGACTGAATTCAGTAGAACACGTTTATGTTCAGTTCTAAAATTATCTTTCGAAAAAATACATCCATTTTAGCATTAAAGGAAACATAATAGTATATCTTTTGTTCAAATATGGTTATATTGTGTATAAATTCTTAGACAAATTAGAAATCTTTGTAGCGTAAAGAGTGGATAATATGGAGATCCTGTAGATAGAGGAAGTTAGAACGGTTCAGAAAAATATATTTTAAGTTCAGCAAAAGTCCCTCGGTTTTGAAGATATTCAATATTTCGGAAAATAAAAAAAACACATCATTTGTTACACTTTTTTGTGGCATGTTTTGTTTATTTTTCTCTAA
>LQNK01000185.1:640853-653083 GCA_001586405.1 Phoebis sennae | reverse complement strand
TATGAAGATCCTGTAGATAGAAAAAGTTAGTACGGTTCGTAAAAATATATTTTAAGTTCAGCAAAAGTCCCTCGGTTTTGAAGATATTTAATATTTTCTAAAAAAATATATCAATTGTTATACTTTTTTGTGGCATCACTGCGAGTTTTTCAATTTTTCAATCTGTTTTTGGAATCCCATCCCTAGATACGACTATTAAACTATGATTTCAGGGACGCGATTTCAATCAATATTCATTATTGATTTTCAACACAGATCAAACTCAAACTACATGTTTTATTTTTTTCTAAGCTTAACGTTACGTTCTGTAAAGACAAAATATGGTCTCCCGAGTGCCAAATTAAGAAAAGTCCTCTATCCTTGCAGGTGAATTATCCACGTCTTACACCACACCTGTAGATACAAACTTCATCAACTTGTAAATATACTTTTTACCATACGTAAATACGTAGGGCCGATTGGATCCCAATTCTTGCCGTCCCATCTCAAAGTAATGTTGAGTTATTTCGTAATATGTGTCTATTTGATATTTTATACCGGAAATAGAATAGATACAATTTTCTAACAACACTGCTTATTAAACAAAACAACGTGGCACAGAACGCTGTTGGCAATAGTCACGACTGCATAATTCAAACTAAAACCTGATTTGAATTCTATGGAAACAAGTTTCAGAGTTTGTAAAGCATATTCTCATAATCATAAAACTTGATATTCCTTAACTTTGCCTATAAAAATTGGAAACTCCGTACTTAATAGGCAACGATTGTATAAAAATGATATTATTAAAAAACTTTTTTAATTCAATGCCAATAGTCAATTGATACCATAAATGTGTACTCGATAGCCTGTCCTACTATCTTGTAAACCGGTAATTTGGGTTTAATGTCCTACTGAACTCTTTTGTATTAGAAATGAATTGAATTTTGTATGTATATAATTTAAAATAATAGTCTATTCAGGATTTTGTAAAGTTTCATGTTCTTTTTGATGGTTAGGGAATACAAGTTTTTCCTAAAAAATTAAATAATATAGGACAGTTCATTGATATTGTGAACAATTTTCTATGAAGAAACAATCATATTTTAATGATAACTCACACACGCTTTGTTTTATTGAAACTTAAACAAAGGCTAGGCAGGCGCTTAATGAAAGTTAGGTTATAATTTATAGCACTTATACAAATCATCCGTATTGTCATTAATCTGCATCGATGAAACGATTCCATTTCAGAATAGTGCTTACTTGATATAGGGCAAGGCGATGTAAAATTGTATTAAAACGGTAAGTAGCGGGACAATACAACACAACTTCACCTTGTTAGTGACTCAAGTGGGTCGTGATTCGAGGAGTTTGAATCTAAGCTTAAGTTGTACTAAGTCGATAAGCAAAATATAGCTCGGGTGCACAGCAATATCGACCTCCCGAATAAAAGTTTAATTGCGAAAGTTGTTTATAGCGTGCAGACGGCTACGCGACTTCTATCTGCCGCTTCCTAACTCTAAGCAGCGTGTTTGCTGATCACGTCCAATTATTTATCGGACCTATTCTTGACAATTGTTGTCAAGTTACAAAGAAATAGGTGTAGGTAATTTAATACATGTCGGCGAGGTGAGCTCAAGCAAGAGTCGATACCTGCTTTGCAATCGAATTTTTGGAACTATTAAATTGCTATCCTGCATACCACATTAAAGTAATTTTATGTTTTAATGCATGCTTATCCCAAATATTAAAACTTAAAGGGTTTTTTATTTTTATTTGTCTGACTGACATAGTTATCTATCAACACACAGCCCAAACTGCTGGACGGATTGGACTGAAATTTGGCATGCACGTAGAGTTATGACGTAGCAAGCATCCGCTAAGAAAGGTTTTGATCAAATCCCACGGGAAGAGGGAAAACAGATATACGCGGGTAAAACCGCGGAACACAGTTAGTGATAGGTACAAAGTTCTTGTTAAAATTAGGCTAAATTATCATTTGAGAGCAAAAAGAAAATGCAAATAGCAGAGGATTTTAAACAAACATTAATGGAATTAATTTGGTGCCCAATAAATCTATAGCTTTATTTTAATTTAAACTCGACTGTTTTTATACTTTAAACTTTTAGAACTGCTGCAATTTCTATAGTTCAAAAAATCTGTTGCAGATTCTCAGTTGGTGGTAACTTTGTAGTCCGAAGGTTTTCTTGATCATGGAAATAAACTTTTATTTAAACTTTGTAGACGAAACCGACTGTTTAAAAATAGGTAAGGAGATTCAATGGTTATTTCCTACCTCTGTTTAACACACAACAAATTGGACTTATGCTAAGATATTTAGGTAAATAAGGGTTCAACCAGCTGTAATTTGTAACGTTGTTAGATTTTTGTAAAATATATCGGTACCCTGTAACCTTGGTTATTTATAATATTAGTAAGTAGGCGTAGACTGCCTCGTTGGTCTAGTGGTTGCATCTTTGACTACAGATCGAGAGGTCTCGGGTTCGATTCCCGGGTGGGGCCATAAAAAAAAAATGTTATTGAGATTTTCTAAAAAAGTCTCAATAGCAGCCCCAAGTCTGGAAGTTGGCGGTGTTGGAACACCCCCGTGCCTCGGAGAGCACGTAAAGCCGTCGGTCCTGCGCCAAATCTCTCACCGGTCGTGTCGGTCTGCCGTCCCATCGGATTATGAGGGTGAAGGAATAGAGAGTGCACCTGTGTTTGCGCATATACTTGTGCACTATAATATCTCCTGCGTACCTGGCTGATCTCTGATGAGATTGGCCACCATGACCGCTGTCGGTCGGGGAGGCATTATTATTATTATTATTATTAAGTAGGCGTAAGACTTTTATTGTCTAAACCTCCATTCGATTGAACTTTGCCGAAAATCGTCTCAAGTAGCATTTTCATATTCCTGTGTATTTCCCTTTTTATTACTAGTCAAAAATCCTACCCTTGATTTTTTGGGAAATCAAAAGACCTTATCTATTTACCATTATTACTGAATAAGTAGTGATGTGCTGCATAAATTCATTCTGTAACAATCTCATTAGACTAACCTTTGTATAACACCAAAAGAAAAACACTCGTTATACTATTGCCCTGTAATATATTTAATAAATATTATTAATACATATTTGATCAACGCGAGAACTTTAAAGGTTTAGTTTTACATATCCTTGGACCGTTTGAGGTCACAAGCGGTTAGATGAACAGATTTATTCTAAGATTGGGGATCGAGTATAAGCAAGCAATGAAAGCTGCATAGATTTAACTGTGTATTCCAGGTTAGGTCTTATCTTGTTTACGGCTGTCCGCCTGGCGTCGTTGCGTCTCCTGCAATAAGGCACCCGAAGACGTCGCATGTCACCAGGGATACTGCTCTTTGAATTTAATACGCTAAGTATTCAATTTGTGGCTTCTTTTAAATTATATGTATATCTTTTTGTTGATGCACATTTAAGTAAGGTTAGTGCAGGTTTATTTTAACCAAAGCTAAGCTTATTGAGGCTGGCTACTAGATGAAACATATTCTCCTTTGCTCATATATAACACATGAAAGCAGGTAAGACAAAATATTTAACTATTGTAATATATTTATTGTCAGTTTACGTTTATTCAATAGTATAACAAAGCTTTAGTTTTACATATCCCGGTCTGGACAACGTCAACAGCGGTTAGATGAACAGATTTATTCCTAGATTGGGGATCGAGTATAAGCGAGCAATGAAATCTGTGAAGACTTATCCGTGTATCTAGTGTGTTTATGGCTGTCCGCTCGAAGACGTCGCATGTCACCAGGATTATAGTAGTCCATAGATTAAATATGCTTGCAATTTAATTTGTGGTTATTTTCAAATTCTCTCTATATAATGTTTCGAAAGAAGTAAGGTGTTAGAATATTTGTTATGATTTTCTATTTGATTGATAGATTTCCAGGTAGCATTTAAAGCATAATTTTCATCATCATATTATACATTATATAATTAAAACGTTATTAAACGTAAAATTCCTCGTCTTAAATTCGTTGCTATTTTATTTAAGAGACTTTAATGATGTGAAAATAAAAATAATTAACAACAATATCATATATGCAACTCAATGCGTTCAAAATTCATCTTAAAAAGATTTATAATACAACTCCTCCAATATAAATTTTCATAATTAAAATTTTATACTTTCTCAGAATTTTAGCTATTATTGATTAGTAATAGTTTAAAATAAAAATGAATAGCTAGGTCCACATACTATAAGGTGACAACCGTTTTTGAGGGCAAAGGTATTTTTGGCACGTTTCCAGACCTATAATTATAAGCCCAACAAAAAAATGTCGATCAGTGCAAATTTAACATAAGCGTGGTTAAAGTCTTTCAAACAATCGTAAAAAATTAACTTTACAAACAAGAACAACATCCGAAAGCAAATATAATTAGCCATGAACGCGGTGAAACAATTCAAAATGAATAAATAAACGGCCCTTGTTTAATAGTAATTGCGTTAGCGGTCACATTACGGTAATGTTTATTTCCAACATGAAGCTTATCTAGTCTTCTCAAACGGCAGTAAAATTGTTGGTTGCAAGGTAGTTAACCCTTGTGGGAGCCGGCGAGGGGCGCGGGCCGAGGCCCGTGAGCCCCGCAATAGATAAAACAGTGATAGAACATGCACCGCTCCGCCGATATGAATAATTCATTAGTTTCAGTTGCCACTTTTGTTGATATCGGTGGCTTTTCAGAGCTTCACACCGTCAAAAATGTGCGTTACGATGCTGTTATTATCTGATCGTATACTTTTCGCAATTGCGTTTTTGTAAACACGTTTCCGTTTTGCGCACACTCGATATAGATAGTGGAATTCATGAAATTGCATCCTTACTGTTACGCAGTTTCGCGGTAGATGTTATTTAACGTCACGACTTTGTCTCTTTCTCTACCGTTCCTAACGAATTATTGACTGAACCAAGCGTGGTCTCAGACTCGAGAGCCGGACGGTTGTATATTTGTATGTAAATATGTAAGTATGAAAATCTTTGTCCAACGATAGCTTCAGTATTGTTTATCCGATCTTGATGAAATTTCATAAGCGAATAGTTTATACAAAAGAAAATATTGAATTTGAGGATGAGCAAAATCGATGGGGGGGTTACGAAGATGGGTGTTGAAATAGGATATTTGTCTGTACGGTTTTTTCAATCTTGATAAAATTTAGTATGCAAATAGAATAGATAAAGAATAATATGGAGTAGGTACAATATTGAGCGAAATCGATGTGGGGGTAATGAAGATAGGGGGGGGGGGGGAAATAGGCTATTTTGATATAAATATAGCAGAGTATTGTGGTATTAAATTAAGTGTTTAGCAAGCCAATAGTTAAAAATAAATTACAATTCGACCGGAAAATGAACTTAATTCAAAAGTGTACATGGAAGTAAGAATTTCTTCATAGAACGCGTGGGACGTCGGTCGTGAGCTTCCCTCATAATTTACGATCATCCTCAAAATCCTTGGATTATTTTTATTCGATAACAATAAAGGTGCCGGAGGGTTACCGTTATTATCACTCAGAATGCGACGTTTTGCACTTATTGAGTTAGTAAAAATTGGTGAATAACTTTGGAATGTTGTCGCCGCTTAGAGAATCAAAAATATTAAATATTTTAGAGTAGGGAAAAAATATTCATTTGAAAAGCTGTCCTCAATTGGATGTTCTGCGTTTATTAACTTGTGAAAACCATTTAATCTCCTCGTTGAAAAAGCATACTTTGCGTTGTAATTATTTATATTAATTTATTAATATCGTATATTAAGCGGTTATGAACTAATTGCTCAAGACATTTATTTTATAGGTAATTAACGTATTGATTGGTATATGTTGATTTTAAAGTAATATAATCGCTTTATCGAATGTTGTTCTAAAATATCAAGTAGATATTTGCATAACAGATGATGAAGAGTCGAGCGGATCGAGAGGCACGTTCGTCGATCGAGGCGAAGTCAGATCGGATTAGGAGCGGCCGAAAGTGATCCGTTATAATTTCAAAAGCGGCTGGTACGCACAGATTAGCCCCTTCGATAAACAATAGCATTAGTATGCGAGAACGCGCTGACCGGCGCCGATCAGGCCAGCCGTGCCCGGATTAATTTGCCTCCTGGATATTGTACTGGTTTCTATGTGGCTGCCAGTAACGAGAATGCCCTCCTCACCGGGATTATATTGTTTTATAAAATGTACGTGCAAAGAAATTGTTCTATTAGCGTGGGTACATTTAATTTAGTTAAATTAAAACGGTGTGATTTATTGCTTTCATAATCATAGTTTAGAATAAATTCTAACTTTATTTGCCCGGTTTATTTTCCATTCTGTCTATCTATATCTATTATGATTTATAATAAAACGGTAACTAGGCCATTAATATACATAGATTTTTTTTAAAGTCTTTTCTATGGAATATGTATGTCTTATAGACCCTAAAACTAGTTGTTAGATTTTTTTTGTTTAGTGGTTCGATTTTTTTCCGTTTGTCTGTTAATATGTTTGTATGTGCGTCAATTACGTAACAACCAATGAACAGTTTTTGAGAAAATTGTATTTATTTATTTATTTATTTAAAGTCTTTATTAAGCTAGTAAAATATAAAATTATAAACAACAAGTGTAAACGCCAATATCAATCAATCAAAATTGACCATTTTTGGCATTGAAACAACCTTCTATCGCAATATATACTTGACACTAACCGCGAAAACTTTGAAAAGTTTGGGGTGCAATAAAACTGATCGATTTATAACATGGTTATTGTTTTTAGTTTGTTTAACGCCGTAGTTTGCTGTCTGTTTAAATCCTTGGAGAAATAAATTCTATATTCACTTATTTTCTAGTAAAACTTACAAGTCTATTACGATAAATGTTGACGGTTGAAAATGGAAATGTGTGAAAATTTTGAATGATTTTATTAGTATGAATTGAATAGTCGCTTTTCATCAATCATTTAATGGGCTAATTGATTTTAGCCGCATATTGTGTAAATTAAATCAATTAAATGGCACTTTGGTTTCACGTTTCTTTAAAGTGATAGATAATAACAGTAATAAAGTTTCATTTATTTGATTGCTTGCTACATCCGTTGGTTATGGGTACAGGGACACACCCACAACTGCTAAGTAATGAGGTTACCTTAACAAATATGCCACTCAACGTGTGCTATTACGTTTAGGTCTCGTATATTATTTATTCCATTAAACGATAGTAATTTTTTCTAATCAGTTAATTTATAAAGCTTAATCCTTTCAATATTTACATAACAAATCGATTGATATGACTCGATTTTTTAAACAATTCAGAACAACTGTTGACTGTGCTTGTTTTATTCAAAATTGCAATAAGGATATTTTCAATCTTGTACTGATATTCCACGATACATACCTTACTCCATCCCCAAAATAAAAAGTTGGTATCAAAAAATGAGAAAAAATTTAATGTTCTATATCCATGTAACCAAACTTAAAGTCCAATAAATCAAAAGCTAATTAAGTCCAAGATTTGGTAGGCGAGAAGCGATGCGTGCGGTAATGTGTTCTTTACATCAAAAACACATTTAAAAGAAGTTAGATTGGCTTACGGGAGTTGGCGTTCGTCCATAGGTAGTTGGAGCCTTTTCGGCGCCCTCAAAGCCGGCGTAATCTTTAGATCCACCACAGATTGTTTGCAAACGTTCCGGCCTATCAAAATGCGACAGGTTGGAACTTTGTAACGTGGTGTCGTATTAAATAATACTCTTAAATGCTTCATAAGCAAGTGTGTTTGTTTCATATATAATAAACAGCATTAAATTCTATAGTCATATATTTAACTTTGAAATGTGGTAAATTGATTTTTACTTGAATGAAGAATTTTTAATTGGCAAAAAAGTGAATCATGAATTAAGAAATGAAAATTACTTCTATGATTCTTCAACGTGTTTAAACATGTAAGACATTGAATCGTATGTTAAAAGATATCAAACTAAATTATTCATTAATTTATTATCAGATAATACGAGAACGATATTGAATAAATAAACCATTGTGTTTAAAACAAGCTTTATTTTATTTCCTACTCATTTATAGTCATTACGTGGGGGCCACGAATGATTACTTACAACGGCTTATATCTCATTCAATACACAATGTAAACAATCAATACACTCTGTCATTAAAAACACACTCCATTGTTTGGCTTATATATTATATTTACATTAATATATTCTATGCAGCATTTCTTATAATTAGCAATTTGGCAACAGGTTAACGTCAACATTCACGTAACGATAGATTATATAAATTTTAATTGACGGAAGATTTTACACGACATTTATCAGCGTAAAAATAATATGATGTATTTTAGAAGTCTGAAAGTTTCCGTGACAAACGAGCACATCCTAGATAGAATATATACCAAGTTATATCCCAATAAACTAGTACCTAGTGGCGGGTAGCAATACAATCCCCAGCTTTGGCGTTTTCTTGGCAGAAGATCCCATTTTCTATGCCCTCGCTGTCCTACACATTTTACGAACATTTTTACAATAGTCGTAAATACACTTTCCAAATAAAAATAAGGAACGGTTTACGTTCTAAAAATTTCTAACATCACTTTTACTTATATATTTGAAATAAATATATTTTCTTTAAAACAAAATATCACCATATTTTAACGATTTAATTATTAAAAAACCCTTATAACAAATCGTCGTAAATTTAAATAAAATAAAAATTACTAGATTCCCAATTCTATACACCGTTCAGTCTTACTCTATCATATAAAAATGGCTACTATGACATTAGTGCACTTTACGTATATATTATTACTCGTGCTGTAATTTTAAATTACATTTTTCAGCAGGATGAACTTATCAATAAAATCATTTTAAGATAAATACACAGTCGTTTACGCAATTTACAAAAGGATGTCTTTCTCATACCCAAAATATAATCTAATGCAAGGAACTGTTTCTTTTTAAGTATACATAAGACGGGCCAATAATATCTATGTGCTATAAACATTGCTCTATGCAGATATTTATATTAAGACAAAACAAAACATATTTTAATACAATAGCAGTTTCACATAATTATATCTTTACATTTTTTTAAGTTTGTAGCGAACTCAATAAGGTTTTTTTTTTAACTAAAACTACTAAAAGTAATAATATAATATTAAGACGTAACTGTAGTGGTGAAGGTGAATATCGATAGTGTGCAAAATCAAATTTTAGTTATGTCTAAAATACAGTAAGCTCTAGATTATTACAGATAAGTGCTCATAAGTGCGTGTTAGAGATATACTTTACAATAAAATTATTTTCAACAGATACTTAATCATATGGCTCATTAAAATTTGTTTCACGCCTACATATTATAGGAGAGAAGAGAAACAAAGGAAAATAATAATCCACCAGTGATATTTCTGTATAGCGGCGCTATCTGTAAATAAAAAATATTTTACGTTAAAAAACAAAACAACAATTTGGCGTAGGGTCTGACATCATAGGCAAAGAATATATATGCTTCGTGTTATAGCTTTTCGCTGCTTGCAAATTCAATGAAAAACTAGTATCAGAATGCATAAACAAAATCCAATTAATTCGTCAATTAATTGCTATAACACGACCGCTGTGTAATTTATACCTAATTGTGTAACCACAAATACAATATTCGGATAAAATTTTATGCATAGGTCTTTCATGTATTAACTAATCAGGTTATTTCGTCTTAGTAACAAAAAGATGTGTACCTGTGACCTGTGATGCACCTCCCACCCAGTTAAGATGCGTCTTCCCGCCTCCCTCGTCTGGCTTCTGCTTCCCTTTATCGATCTCGTTCAAGTTTGATTGATACTTCGTTCCTAGTCAACATGACATACTTTTAGTTTTTATAATGTTCATTATGACATGCTCATCTTAAAGTTTATAGGGCTATTAAAGTTAGTCCATTGAAAAGTTACATTTGGGTATGCATTTCTCAGAGGACGCAATTTTTTTTTATAGATGTCTAGGGGGGGTTAGTGAAAGCTTAAATCCAAGTTTGTGGGGTTGCAACCCTTGTCCCTCGGCCGCCATCTTGGAAAAAGGGTTGCATATGATTTTTACGGTTTATCTGACAAACTATTGGTCTTTCATAAAAATTAAAAAAACTACTTTATGAAAAATTCAATTTTCTACAACTTTGGTCTAGAACTTTTAATCGTACAATCAAAAATAAAAAAGATATAAGCGAAAAACTATAAAAAAAGTCGACAACATTTTCTTTTCGCCGTCTTAACTTTTTTTCTGGTAATATTAGAAAAAAATAACATCAGGGCATATTTATAGAGGAGTTTTCAAGGAATATTTGTGGTATATAGTTTTCAAAAATTATTCATTAATTTGGGAATTACAGTGCTTCGAAGTGAACACTAAGTTTCCAAACTACATGAAGATTAATGATTTTTTATTTTTTATTATTCTTTTAATTTTTTTAAATCTTTTAAATATGTACATAATTAATATTGCATGATTTTTTAGGTTTATTATTTACTACAAAACTTGGAATTTATTGTTTTTTTTAATTTGTAAGTAATATACATACATGTTGGGAAAAAATGGCAACATTTTGTTAATAAAAGGCAAAAAAATAAAAAGCATTCATAAAATAAATACATTTGCGGATGTCGAAAAGCAGGCCTCAAATGTTTCGCAGTATTTCTTCATTGTTCTGGAGAGACTTGCAGTAACCTAATGGACGTATCAAAATTAATAGAGGAAATTTATTTTAAAGATGAAGCGCCCTCGATGACACTATTTCTTTCTCCGATTCTTCCACAACAATTTAATTTTGAAGCTCAACCACATCCTGAGCAGAAGTCTGGCTCATCTAAAAGAGCGAGAATGCAATTCTAATTTCTAATATTATGACTGAGGAATGTGTTTACTTAGGTGCACACGTAAAGAAACGCACCTCAAGACCTCATTGGTGGTGTAAAAAAAATAATATATTTTTTTAATTTAACTTAATATTTAACGTTTCTCTTCCCGACCGAATTTGCGACCAATCTCTGCAGAGACTAGCCCACCGCGCGTGAGATATTATAGTGCACAAGTGTGTGCGCAAGCACCGGTGCACTCTCCTTTACTCTTATAATCCGATGGGACGAAAAACCGACACGATCAGAGAAAGATCAGGCGCAAGATGGCTTTACGCGCTCTCGAAGGTACGGGGTCCAACACCGCCAACTTACTGACTCAAGGCTATAGCAGCCTAGCTAGCCGAGATGTTTGTCAGAAAACCGCTATAACATTTTCTTTGACTCCACCCGGGATTCGAACCCGAGAGCTCTCGTTCTGTAGTCAAAGATGCAACCACTATACCAACGAGGCAAAATGTTTAACAATGTTGTAATATTAATAATTAAAAGATTGTAAAAGAAATAAAAGATTGTAATGAAAAATTATTACTAAATATTCATGTAGTTTGGAAAATTAGTGTTCACTTCGAAGCGCTGTAATACCCAAATTAATGAATAATTTTTGAAAGCTATATACCACAAATATTCCTTGAAAACTCCTTTATAAATATGCCCTGATGTTATTTTTTTCTAATATTACCAGAAAAAAAGTTAAGACGGCGAAAAGAAAATGCTGTCGACTTTTTTTATAGTTTTTCGCTTATATCTTCTTTATTTTTGATTTTACGATTAAAAGTTCTAGACCAAAGTTGTAGAAAATTAAATTTTCCATAAAGTAGTTTTTTTAATTTTTATGAAAGACCAATAGTTTGTCAGATAAACCGTAAAAATCATATACGACCCTTTTTCCAAGATGGCGGCCGAGGGACAAGGGTTGCAACCCCACAAACTTGGATTTAAGCTTTCACTAACCCCCCCTAGACATCTATAAAAAAAAATTGCGTCCTCTGAGAAATGCAAGGTTAGGCCAAAAAAATGTAACATTTCAATGGCCTAATTGGCAACTGCAACATCAGTGTCACAGTGTTCTTGCCGGCTTGAAGAAAGGGGATGGGATAGGGAAAGGATTAATGGTGAAGAAGGAGAAGAATAATTTATTGGTTTTTATTATTATTAATTCTTTTAAATACTAGTAATGTTGTGAAATTGGATGTATGTCTGTTTAGATGTTGAGTGTCAAACACGCCGTAACTACTGGATTAATTATAAAGTGATTTTCATATTTGTGTACCATCAAAAATGAAGCTTATATCCTATGGTATTAGC
>LQNK01000185.1:597035-640465 GCA_001586405.1 Phoebis sennae | reverse complement strand
TTTTCCGAAAGTACATTAAAATAAAAACGTATCTTTACGTATTCTCGAAATGTAAAGGCTAAACTATTCCAAACGAAAAAGATGTACGACAACTCATTAGGCAAAGGAATGGATTTAATATAGCAAGAGACGGGCCAGCGGTCGAGCGGCAGTTATTGAAAAGTTGCGCAATATTGTCGAGTGGCCGGGCCGTAAATTCGTAATGGACGCAAAAAATAAAACAGAGGCTTCGGTCGATGTCCTATCCGCGCCGCGACGCCACTCAGCGCAAAAACAACACGCGGCAAAACTTACTTCCAAATCAGAAGTTCGTTTTCTAATTCAGATTTTTACAATCTACCCTTATATTGCAGCGAGTTTATTTAATTAATACCCAAATGTTTCTAAAATCACACGGAAGTAAAGATTGCGGAGAGAAAATAGCGTAAGCAAAAAGATATAAGCTGTGAGATATCCAAAAATTATAAAATAAATGTGACAAAAAACTTAACATTATTGTTTCGATATTTTTAGAATATCACGATAGAAATGACAAGATTGGGATCACCAGACGGTGGTGGTTACGAAATATATCTATCACATTTAATCCAACATGCGCTATCAATTTTGTAGAACTAAAACTTAATGAGTTTGTAGGAGAAAATCGCTTAAGTTCGTAACTGGAAGTCGCAAGCTGACACTTGGTTGTTGTAATAGGTTGTTTCGCAAGATGTTGACGCTGTCCGCCGGACAGGGACTTGTCCGGAGAATGCCCAACTTTCCAATAACAGCGGAGTAATGACGTGCGCCAAATAACCTATACTTGGACGTTATACTGAAATATTATAATATAAACAAGGCAGCCAAAAATAGAACCCTACAACAAATATTTAATTTAACCAATAGGGATATAAAATATGGTGTTTATCGACAAGCAAATGATGGCCTAATAAAATAGAACCCTTTAGTCCTCCAGAGTTATATCGATTATATCTTTCGTGTTTGTTTATAAACGATTTGTTCCTGCTTTATGAGGAGTATAACGTTTGCCAGTTAACAACCCACTGGCGACAAGCAAAGCGTTGTAATGGTTTATGATCTATAAACAAATATAACGACCACTAATAATAACTGAAACAGCAGCAAACAATGAAAATAAACCGAACGATCTCATGGGATGCGACTATAAAGGTATTATCATCTCTTAATCAACAGAATCACCGATGTAAAAATCTTGTTTGTATGTATTTACTGTTTTCCTATTAAAATTAATGAGATCATTATAAACCGAGTGTCCATTAATCAATTAACGTTGCATAAAAATATTTTTGCTCGAACATTTTTGTCTCTTAAAGGAATATTGTCTATTTTATTGGATACACAACTACAAATGACGGGAACATTTGTCTAGATTATCTTTGTTTTCTTAGTCAGCGTATTTTCCGCAGTATAGACTATACATTTTACGAGAATTCGCATGTGTAAGAATGAGCGTTAGCCATTTATTTTGAATATTTTGCTTTTCTTTCTGATATAAGGGAGTAAACAAAAGGGGGACTGTTGTTTAATATTTTACCTTTATCTGTGCTTGGAGTATCTCGCCTCGGAGGTTTCGATGGCGGTGGTACAGTTATGGCTCTGGGATCGGGAGTAGTTGTTGGTGGTGAAGATGCTATAATTAAACGCTCATAAGTATTTTAAACTTTTAAAATTACTAGACAATAGTTATCAAAAATTACGTACTGTACAATCTTATAGTTCCATCCGACTCTCCTCTTGGATTTTTGGCAACGCATTTATAAGTACCATAATCATCTGATACTATATGTCTTATAAGAAGTTTCATATGAGTTTTATATGCAGGTGCCCCTACGGTATTTTCCATGTGATACTTAGGGCTTTCGTGTATCATGTGCCCATCATCTCGAGTCCAATAGTTTAATGATGTTGGATGAGCCTCGGTGAAGCATTCTAGCGTAACATTGTAATAAAGCGGTGCGCCAACAAGTTGATGTGGTATCCATAACATTGGCGGGACTAAAAATAAACAAAAATGGATTTATTGAGAATATACGGTTTGTTATATTTTAATTTTGTTTATATTTTGTAACTTACAGTCAACGCTAACTTTGACTCGTTTAGAGACCGTCGGCGGTACACCATTACTAGCGATGCACAAATACGCGCCCATGTCGAGCCTGGATATCCTTGCCATTTCCAATACTTCACCTTCCCATTCTGAAACTAAAATATTCAACAAATAAGATACGTTCCTGATTGCATGGTTTTCGGAGTAATTAATATATCTTACCAGAATGGCCTTTACTAATGGAGATTTTTGAGTTGTCATCTCGTTTCCACTTGATGGTGGGCTTAGGAGAGCCATTAGCGCGACAGGTCAGAGTGACGTTGGCGCCCTCTCGGACGATAACGTCGCTCGAGCTCAACGAATCGTCGATCGACGGGGGCACTGTAAACATCGATAAGTTAACATACAAACTTTTACGACGGAAACTTTCAGTCCAATTTATAAATGGAACTAAAGTAAACGTAAATAAGAGCTAATTAGTTAATGGAAGAGCTTACTAATTTGGAAAGGAGCAAACTATGAATGGTATGCTGCCGTAAGAGATTAATGTAAACTCATAGCAAACTTGCAATGAATAATTACTTAATTATGAAAGCCGGCGAAAAGGTAATGCAGCAAACTTTTTTAAAATAATATTTGCACATTTATTTTTATTGTTAGTCTTTTTTTAATTCCCTTTACCTACAACATGAAGATATCCAAATTGTGTCTTCGCGGTAACAGTATTAATCTGACACATATAACGGCCACGGTCTTCCTCCCTTACATCTGAGATGTGGAGGAACCACGTCCTGTGCTTGTCGTGTGTTACGCTCACCCGGGGGTTTCGGGTTATTACGTGATTGTGGACAGTGAGGATCGCCGATTGTTCGAAGTGCATCCACGCCACCTAGAACAAATCATAGATATGAATATTTCAATCGGTTTTAGTAGCGTGGTATGTTATTCTTGACTTGGATTGACTGCCTCGTTAGTAACGCGCATCTTACTATAGATCAGGGGTTTCGGGTTATTTCCAAAAAATGTAATTGGAAAATTCAAACAAAAATTCAATAACAGCTCTGATTCAGAAAGAAAGGGTATTGATACATTCTTTTGCCTCGGAAAGTACGAAACCAAACACTACTGCGCCTTTCATTCAGTGATGTCGGACTGTCGTCCCATCTGTCGACACATGTTTAAATATGTGATCAAATAAGTGTTCACATGTGTGGCATGGACATTTCATACTATTGTTACATGAACACATGTTTGTGCCAGGGTAATCTTAGTCTGCAAAGAAGTGACCACTTCTGTAAGCACATATCCCGCGCCGGGGTAAGAGTATGGAAAGAGCACTATATAATCTCCCCACAATTAGTTAGTTTCGTTTGACCTTCGCCACTGTGTCGGAATTTCGTTATGGGACAAACGTTCTTTCATGTAATTCTAATATTATTCCATTTATTTGACAAGGTATCTAAACACAACAGAAAGTATGCAATCGAAGGCATCCTCAATTGTCAAAATCACTAAAACTGCCTATTTGTCTGACAAAAGTATGCAAACGAGCAAATATGCCAATAATGATAATTAATATGCGCCGCCCATAATTAACCAAATGGTTGTTGTGAATGTACTGACAACCTACCCCTACTGGAATTGGTGTTTGCGATGCGAGAATACGATAGAAATTTAAATATCAGAGAATTTAGCTTTCACTCAACGAAAAAAATTCAATTAAATCACGATACATTTGCGATTACATGCTTTTGCTAACCTTGATTTATAAGTCGCATATAACATTTTAAAGTAGATTAATAATGTAAAGATAACATTTTTGTTTATAATACAATCAGAAATGACGTAACTGAAAAAGCAGTGTTAATGGAAAATCAATATTAAAGTGAATGAACTTTGACTATACAACTTTTTTTCATACCTATGAATAGCAAAATTAGGAACGGAAATCAAAATAAATATCATAATAGACATCAAACATAAATACAATACATATTTCAATGCTTCAATTTCATATTTATATTTTTATATTCGATGAGTGACGCAACGGAAATTAAGAAACGTCGTTTCTTTTCGATATAATATAGGACATTAAAATTTTAGATTGAACACTGAATTGTGTCGAAATATTTTCTTCTCACAACTCTATTTATATGTAAATAAGATCATGGATTTTTTTACAACTTTTTACAAATCTTATATCTTTATGAATTATGCCCAACGTATTTTGTATTGATTTTTCGGAAGATGAGTATTATGTGATTGAAAACTTTCTTTGGACACAAGAACTAACACGAACTTCTGTTGTCTGATACCAATATGAACGAAAACTGGTGATGGTTATAGAAATAAAAGAACATTAATAGCCGCCGAAATTGAACGCTTATGGTGCGCCATTAGATGTCGCGTTGGTGCGGGCGCCGAGCGGCATCTGCGTAATTGCATAGAGCTGCCATCGCCCCTCTTTGCGCCAATTTCCACGGCATTAACCGCGTAAAATGCATTTCTCGGTACTATTGTGTTTCAAACAAATACCACTTTTAATTTCCGCAAAAGTTTGAATGAAGCTAATTGAGCTGTTTGCTGAAACTTTTCTTTCATAACTTTCATATGTATCACTGAAATTGCCAGAACGCTGTGATCGACCAGATGTTACATATCATACTTATGGACGTCAATAAAAAAAAAATACTCAATTTCATATTACACTTAATAGATATTAGTTTTGCCCCGCGGTTTTATCTGCGTATATTTACTGTTCCCGTGGGAATTCCGCGAAAAAAACTATACTATGACTCGGATTTCAAACTATCTTTGTGCAAAATTTCATCTAAATCGGTGCAGTGTTTGACGCGTAAGAAAAAGACAGACAGGCAGAGCTACTTTGGTATTATAACATTATAATAAGGATTACAATAAAAAAAATACTTGGACTTTAAAAGTTGAATCACCTCGTCTCATGTTTTAATCCAGTCTTAAGTTTGAGTCATGGATAGTTCTTTTTATCAAGATTGCCGTGGTTATGTAAGCGAAGTTTGTTAGCTTAAATTCGTGCCGGGTCACATCTTACCTATCTTAAATGATACGGCTCTCAGCTTCTGTCTAATTTATAATGGACTTGAGGAAACTTTGCCCATTTTATTATGCAATGGGACAGTATCCCCTCTAATGACGACGACCTGACTTCTCGCCGTAACCTGAACCTTCACAGTTATTAAACAAGGCTTAATATTATAAATTATTTATCTACATTAGTAATCCTTAAGACACATTGGAATAAAATTATAACCATTACAAGATGTCACTGTAGACTAGGTTAAAATATCTGCATTTACTTATGCTAAAAGATATTTTATAAATACACGTACATGGTGGATCTTAAATTCATCAAAAAGGCGCTTTGACGATCAAAATATTACCAATTACCGATGGATATCCATTTAATAGTTCAAGCGTAGCCACACGCGGAAAACTAGTATTAACAATAAACATGTTACATAAAACTTATATTTCGATTTAGACAGTACCGATTTATATTTTTTTAATAAATAATAATCGTTTCACTTAAATGATTTGGTAAATGTTATTTTTTAATTTCATATTCCTAACCATGCCGATCCCATATTTAAAAAATGAATTAATCCTATCGGTTAATAATGTACACATTCCCCATACACGTGGAGTTGAAAGGCTCATGATTGCTTTAGAAGTGCCGACGTTGACACGCGCGGTGTCTGATGTAAATCTGATATGGTTAATTGTGGCCAGCGTCTAATCTAATCAGTGCGGTGTGTCCGTCTGCATCGGAGATTGAATTAGGAACCTCAACCCGCCGCGCACAACGTTATCGCAATGTCAATATTTTGAATACATTAGTCTGAGCTACGCCGATTTATGTCTGAAACTGTAACGCGTAGTTATATGTTCTGAACTAATTAACATTGTTGTTAAGTTTTACATTCAATCGTACCTCAAACAAATACACTAGTATTTTTTTCTTTGAATATTAAAGTAGATAAACGATATAGTTTTTTTTATCTGATTGCATGTCTTACAAACTCATAAATATTATAGAGGGGTGTAATTTTGGCTGTTTTAAACAAAATCTATTTCTTAAAAACAGAACTATTTTGCTTCCAAAATTCTTAAACCTTTAAATATCATAAACCTTTTAATCTTTCTCATCCTTTGATATCATCATATTTAAGTATCAAGAAAAGATTATTTCAAAGTTTCGTTTTATTGTTTGAACATTAAGATAAAATTAAAGAGAAATCAAAATTTTACAAGCGGTTAAGAGATAAGCTTTGAGTGTTGAACTTGGGAGTTTAACATCGCACGGCGGTCGGGTCGCTTCCAAATATTTCCTAACGTCCCAAGTTAATTCGGAATTCGGATGATAAAATTTGTAGCTTAATGAGAGAAACTACAAATGGAATATATTTGCGCGATTTAATAAATTGGTTTACGGCTTTGTTTAGAATAATAATAACGTAATAATATTTTAGAATAAAAATAAAAACTATTGAAGTTATAAATGAACTAAAAGAGAATAAAATTAAAAATTTAAAAAAGTACTATAAGTATCACTAGATACTCGTATACCTCGTACGACACTTCACAAGTGCGACTACTAATGAAAAATCACGTTATCAATAGAACTAATTAAAAATGTAAAATGTGAAAAGAATAATGCATTTTCTCTTTTTTATTTATGTCCATTAACTTTCTAAACGCGTCTCTATTAAAACGAATCCATCATCGTTTCGTTCAATTTATTTCCTGTTTTAAATCATATTTTAGTTAAACCGTCACTCGACGCAAAATGAGCAAAGTGTGCTATGAAGCCGACAGATGCAAATATGATATTTCAAATGACGGTAGGACGGTAGCCACGAACTAATTTAATTCGTCTGCGAATCCTAAGCGAGTTAGGGCTGAAGCGAGACGTCATTTGTTACAAGTTGCACAAAATGTAGTTTGTAACATGTTCCGTTTTTTATTAGATGTGTAGGACTTAATTTGAATAATCCTCATAAGGAAATCCTTTTTAAAATGCTTATTTGTTTATAATAGTTCATATTTTTTCCACTAGTCGGTTACAAAAAATAGCTATATGAATGGTACAAAAAACATAGAGAATATTTTATTTTATTTAAAGTATGCCTCTTTAGAATATTTTTAAAAAGTCTATATCTAGTCTCGTCTCGTCGTATGCCTCTTTTGTATTAATGAAATAGCCAAAAAAAATCATTAGCGTTTAAAGATGTCCATTAGCTTGTTATCTCTAAAGCACCTTAATTCGAACCCTTCTTTTTATCTTAATTTGTGGGGCATTAAGGGGTAAAGTTGAACTTGTGTGGTTTAGAAGACGCCGCGGCCCTCAGGACATGCCTGCAAGGCGTCGTTTGATTTATAATGGACTCGTTGCGAACTTTAGCCATTCTGCCGCGCCACGAAACCTCCTTAACGATGGACCCCATCGCTGGAGGCGTTGATTCGTAGACGTGTTTAATAATATTACGACAGATTTAATTATGAAACGTTTAAGGAGGCTCATCCTACGCTATTATCTTTATTTCGTTAATTTAACTTGTGTTATAGCCTCTTTCAAAGTTTTATCTGCCACCTTTAAACATTGTAATTTATGATCAACTCGACAATACATTTCATTTTTTCGTCTTTATATAATGAGTTTTTTACTTACAATTACGTCTGTGTTTTCTGAAAGCAATTACCACTAATTCGGTCTCTGAATAACATATTTCAAGAGTATTTTTCTGGAAAACAAAGTCAGATACAAATTAGAATGTTTTTGTTTTCGCTTTATCGCAAAGGCTTTATTGAATGTACGAAGTCAAAACGAATATAGCAAAGCCATGGCTCACTAAGTAATGCAATGGCACACACAAGAAATAAGTGAACATCTTGCAAGAGACGGCTTAGCTTACTTCTACTAAAAGCCCACTTAGAGATCTCCACGGCTACGGATTTGTGACGAGGGTCCTTCAACTTAGCGATCTACAACCAATAAGATATTTTTCGGATTGATGTGAGGTCAATTTATCTACGGAGTTATAAAACACTAATGGATGTAGGTATTAATCTTTTCACATAGAATAATGTATTCGATTCTGTGTAATATTTGAATATTTAAATGTATGAATATTATTAAATTCCTAGTTTTTAAATCCAGCTAAACATTGGGGTTAATAAAGCAAACAGAAATTTCATCTCCAACAGCTTAGTCGGAGCCCATATTAAGGCGCGAGAAATATGCCAGAATTTGAACAGACGGTACTCGCATGCGGCGCGAGTGTAACATTGCTGCGACTCGTTGTGGCATGTTATTGCAAACCCACATACGTGCTCCTGACTATCTGACATTTCATGCCGATGAACAGGCTACGTGCACATACTTCCCGGCATCCCCATCCCAAATGTAACGGTTGTTATTTCCATGCGAATAAACAAAATATTCATACTGTAATTATTTTCAACTTAGCATTTTGAATTCTGTAAATGTTTTCACTGAATAATGCTTATTCAATTAAAGTAATTTTATACATTTTCCGCAACATTAATTCCATCGTGAATTAGACTGTGTGCCTATCTGTTGGATGTATGAGACAAATAACATTCTAATAAAACGGTTGAGTAAATGGGAATAAGGGAACATTTTTTCATACTATCGCAATATTTTGTGTGAGTTAATAATTCTGAGTAAAAAGGCGAAACAAACGGCAAATCTTATAACCAAAGCGAAAAACTAATGGCACAGGCGAAGCTTTCGAGCAAATCCGCTTCTTGTTGTCAATACAGGGCAACTGTGATGGTTCCTTTTAACCTTTATTACGGAAGTAAGATACTATCTTTGCTTTTATTTTAGACAGCGCGGGTAAATAACTAAAATAAAATATTCCATTACAGAGAATATAAGATAGATCTTGATATACTGGCAATACTTTAGTAGAGAGTTTTTCGTTGTTTGATTAGTAAGATATGCAGCAATATGATATATTTTGACACTTTAAAGTTGTTTATGTATGTTTGAAACTTTTTTAACGTAATTATTAAAACAATTAAGACGTACCTTATAGGAGCCTAAGTTTTTGACTGAACAAGCGAGCCGCACGCTGCGACCCGCTGGTACCGTTACGTTTTGAATGACGTCTGTGAACTCCGGCTCCTCGACAACTGAAACAATGATAAATACCGGTTAAAACATCATCTTTTCCGTAACACTGTGAATAACAGATTCAAGTTAAGCAATTTGTCTGTACCATCTCATTCAACCAGGCGACAAAGCCTCACAGTTATGAGAACATTTTTGTGTCAAAAGATGCGATTTGTAATTCTCAAATTATCAAAGTAGAACGCTTTTAAACAAATTGAGTGGGCGATAAAGAATAATGTCGTCGTTTATCAAGCTTGGAGATAGATGACTGCTGTTCTACTCGGCCCATTTTAAATGCGTTTGTCTTATATTTGCCAAATTGCGTCGAAACTTATTCCGATAGTGAGGTATCGATTTTAATTTGATACCGTAAAATCAATACGCGTGTGACGGTGTGACAATCATGAAATATGTGTCAGATATACGAGAGGGTATGAGAAATTTGTCCAGAGATATGCTGAGTAAACATTTGTCATTCGTTGAGCGGAGGGAGTCGGAAGGGAGTCGCGACAAGTCGACGACACGGAGTTGGCCCGGCACGAACTCCGCATACAGACGCCGCACCACACTGTTTGGTGAATAAACTTGCTCAGCGTCGATAGTTCCCACTTGTTTACGTATCACAGTCTCGTTCAAACTCGCACCACTAGTTTTATTTTTTCAGCATTTGTGCAGTTGGAACAAATAATATTGTATCTATTCAGTGTCACTTGCGTAGTGATCGTAGAACGTAGATTACAATCACAGTCCCGATGAGGCATGATTTTTATTATGCATGTGGATATGATAACAGAGTAGTGAACATTGCAAATTAGCAATTCTAGAGGTATTTATGTGTGAACAAGCACTAAGACATAGCCGACTGAAGATGAAAGCGCTGTTACGTATTTGCTCACCTGATCGTATTAGCTCTAAGCACGATGCTCCATTTTCTACCCGACTGCTCATACTCAACGGATGTAAATCGCGCATTACCATCCATAACGCACCCTATTAATCGCGTATGTTTTCCTCGAGAGATACAACAATTTTTCATTTATGTATCTTTTTAATGAGGGATTAGATATATAGATATATTAGATATATTTTTGTACATCGTTGAGCAAAGTGAAAATTGTCATATTAAAATTAATGAAACACCTTAGTTTACCATAATTTTTTAATTAGAACTTTACCTTACCCCATACCGATCTTCACAAAGGAAAAAACAAGGAACACCACAAAAACATAAATAGCAAGTAAAGATAGCCCGTCCTCTTGAGGCCAAATTTACTCGTAACTTTTTCAATATTAAGTATTTTAAATTTTTAACTTAAGGGCAATTATAAATATATACACTTGTAATAATAATCAAGGTCTGTCAAATTCTTCTCTAAAAATAGTTTTGGTTTTATTATAACGATAGATAGTTCTTCCACATATACAGAACATCTATTTCGATTAAATGAAGCAGGTTACAATAATCTTGCAGTGCACGTGGCTGTTCAAAGCGCACAAGGGTATTTAGGGGTTAATTAAGAAACCGCGTACAGGAAGGTAATCCCTTTGTCACCACCGAAGACGTTGCCACTTGCCGTTCACTACAGGAAGTATTATTAATCGATAATTATACAAAAGGGATGCATGTTGTGGCATTAAAGTAACTTGGTGTATTTTTCATGTTTTCAATTCTAGATATGGTTTCATTTCAACATTTAAATTATTTTTTCTAAAGTGTTTGACACGTTGGTCTTTTAATAATATCTAACAAGCAAATCGAATTTTAAAACTATAAACGCGCACCCAAATATCAATTACTAATCATGTCTGCGAATATGGGACAACTAATCACAGCACGTGGTATTCAGAATTACGGAAGGGATAGGGCTGACTAAATATTCCGAAACTAATAACGAATAGGTTGCAGAGACCCTAACTCACGAATAATCTCATATTAAAGCTGGGCCTTATGCAAATCGGGAGCGGTCACTCGAAAGTCATCAGAGTCGCAGGGACGGCCGCAAATTGACATCCCTCCGCGCCGACAAATTGATTGTAGCTGTACTTGGCGATATATTTTGATGACAAATAAGCATTTTTTAGAATATTTTATTTTCAAAACTAATATTGAATAGATGGTAGAGCCTCTAACGACTTATATTAAAGCTGCTACTTATGTAAATTCGAAGCGGTCACTCGAAAGTCATCTGTGTCGTGAGGCCGCAAATTGACAGCCCTGCGTCGAAAATTTATTGTGCCTGTACAGACTTCTCGTTATAACTTATCATGTGCCAGTGATAAACTATTTTTTCTCATAAAATAATATAATTATTCGGCGACAATGGTCTGTTCTTGTAATCTAAAATTTTGCCGTACCTACTAAGACAGTGGCTAAAGATCTTATATTTTATTTATGAAAATGTGTGTTTAAAATTTATTTCTATCAAATTATATTTGAATTACCTAACCATACAACTATATCATACTACTAATTTAATCATCGTTTTCGTAGTGGGTTTCATAAAATACATTAAGTTATATTATAATCGATGATGAAACCTGAAATAAAATGATTAATATCATTATTTTAGGACTTATAATTAATAGAAGACAACAAAACGAAGTAAGGCTAGTAGAGTAAAAACTACACTGTATTTTTTTTAAATCAATATGTATACAAGTCAATTGGAAGGAATTAAATAATTTTCGTAGCGCGCTACGGAATCGTATTTTAAATAAAAAGTCAGGTCATGTTCTACTTTATTTCTATGATAAATAAAAACAATTACGTATGTTTGGTCGCCGGATTAAACCTATGTAGGTTTAATCCGAAATAAATGTTATTGATCTCGTTATTAACAAAAAAAAATTTATTTCGTAGCAGCGGGCTACGAGACCGAGTACGAATTTCATATTAATTGTAATTTATTACATCAAACTGATATATCGATGTTATGAGATATTATATTAATCAACTAGCTCTTGTTATGAGCGAGAGACTAGCTATCATATTAAGTGTCGACGATGTATAGTATTTCAACACTCTTTCTAATCTATTAGTGTTGACTTATCTGTTTCTTTTCATAATGTTAATCTTAATCAAGTTAATCTTTATTGTTGCAGGTAACATATTGTAATTATATACACAATTAAACTATAATAAATAATATCTAATATCAGCTACATTATCATTCAACGCAAAAGAGTATTAATATAGTTTAATGTATCTATACAACATATTTTCTTTCCAATATAGGTACTTTAATTCCTTTCTAATTCTAGAAAATTAATTGTATTCCAGTAAACAATATTTTCAAAAAAATCTCATATAATTTTCTGCATTAGCTATCTGATATAATCAAAGATACCAGCAATAGGAGGTTTTATTACTCAACGCAGACCACCCGACTTTTCGTTTCGTAAAAAGTCTATTGGAAAGAGTCCAAATACAACGTAAGTAATAAGCGCCGTAACACTCTCTTTGGTAGGTGAAGCCTTTTTGGTTTTTAATTAAAACATGTGCAGTGTTCGTACTTTAATAAATACACAGTATAACACAAAAGCATATCTTCATATCTTACTATTTAATCAAATCACAAGTTGTCTTGTAAAGTTCAATCGATAATAAAATCCTGCGTGTTTTTCTCGTCGATGTTCAAGTTTATTCGGCCCTTGTAACAGATGTTGCTTGTAATATTCTCATATTGTGCGATCAAATTCTTTTAAGAGAACCATAGATAAAGAACATGGCGTCGGGTGTTTGGACGCTTCGGACTTTCACTTATTTGTATGCCTCACCCTTCGCGGGACGCGACGTGACTATTCGAGATACATAAACCCTGAGTGAATACAGAAAATAGAAATAAAGTAACATATTATCTTTCGGTGGACGGATTGTGGAAAAGTACCTATTTGTTTTATTGCTCTACTATACTTATAAAACGTGTCGAAATAAGCAATTTTAGCTTATCTCTACGCCGCTATTTTTATTTATTTATGTACAAGATGAGACGGAAAAGTCATATATATAGTGTCTTTAAGGATACTTCATTATAATATACGATATGTCCTTATTATAATATATATATATATATATATGATATTTTTTTCTGTTTTTCAGATTGTAACTAAATGCTTATCATTTTTTAAAGTAATTAGGCAACCAAAATAAAATAAAACTAAATATAACCGTATGTATTGTATTTGCGTTTGAGATTGACTCTTGAAATAAACAAACTGCTGAAATTCATAATTTAACATTTCAAAAGCTTTCTTAATTATATTAACAAAACTATGGAAATCCGCATTATAACCGAAATCAACATAACTCACGTACGTTATTGCACACGGAATGTTCACTTATTAAACATGATATGACAAATGTATCAAATGTCGGACGCGAGAGGTCATGTCGTGGTCAGTTAGGCGGAAGCACCAAAGCAGATGTTGACAGGCCGCCACGCCCCTCTTATCGTCCTGCTGTCACCTATACTATCTGAAACGCCATTTCAATTTCCTGTTTCGTGAAAAATAAATTATACTATGCGAACTTCGCTTCTATTTTGTTATACGTAAATCCTACGACCGTAACAAAATATTAACATAGAAATAGATTTTTTACTAAGTGTAAAGCTTTGTTTGATTTAATTCTTTATAGGCATTAACGGTAACATTAAATATATAACACAACAAAGTTATTGTCCACGAGGCGAAAGTATTTACGCTGTTTTACGTGACCGACGCTAAAATAATGTTTTCAGTGCGTGAAATTGCAATGCCGAGTGGCCGTCATAAATTCAAACTTAATAGCGTTTTGTTGTGTTAAATTATATATGATATGATAATAACATTTCATCATACATATTTATTGCAAATTAGTGTTTCATACGGAAATGTCTTTAAGAATTGATCTTTAGCAATTCTTTCATACTAGATATTTCGCAAGGCTTCGCTCACTTAGCTTAATGTTTATATAGCTTATAATCTTGCTCGGTTAATGGCCTATACACTAAAATTTTTTTTTAAATCGGACTAGTAATTTCTGAAATTTGCGCGTTCAAACAAACACACAAATAAACTCTTCAGATTTATATTATTCATAGGTATAGATATTTTCCATTAAAAACAAGCAACAAATATGAATTCAGTAACATTTGTAATTGAGTAATATTTATATAACATTACACAGGAAAATACCCGTTTCAGCAACTCAACGTTTGCATAATACCATTTCTTAAGTCTGATCACTAATTGAACAAGTGTTTTGAAGCTCACGGGCGCGTAAGTCGAGAGATCTAATTAAAGCACCTACTGCGGTGCGCCGCCGCCCCAGTCGGAGCCTATTATCACGCCTCCACCTCCTATTAGCATTGTCTCCTCGAGGGCGATACTTATCTTTATTTAAATTCACTTCTTGGTAATTGGGTTGACGAGTCGACAACGTGATTTGCATTGATGAGAATTGGCCAGTATATCCCGATCCTGTAACTTTCTCGCTTCGTATAATTCGTTTTATTGTTTTTAAATAACGACTTTACTGACACCCCTTTTTATTATTTGTGGTATATTTAAAGCTCAAAAGCCGAACAAAGAATGTTACAGTTACAAATGAGTTTATTCAGCGCGGTATTACGGTGTTAATTCTGCAAACGTCGGCTCAACATAGGCGGTGTAACAATCTTGATACCGACTGTGGGTGCAGTCAAAGGGGATGCGCTTGGTTATTTCTCATTAAAGCATACACGATAAAATCACACAGAGTCGTTGCCTCATTAAAATCTTCTGGTGCGCGCATCTGTAAGCCTTTTGTGAAGGCAACAACGCTACGCTCTCGACGCTTTTCACGTGTCATTTCGGGCACAATGCCGCACGGCGAGGGACGCCTTACCAAGCTATTTTTGCTGTGACATGCCGGCGTACGCTTTTTATCAGTTTATCGAAGAATATTATTTTCTGCACATATTTCTTCATTTTGAGTTTAATAAGACGTGTAAGGTTGTTATTGGTGTCCGCTGCAAGAGTCGAGTGAGCGATTGAAATTCGTGGAAATTGTTACTCAAACTACACTACTTACTCGTAACATTTGTAGACGTAATATTTTGTTTACATAGGTAATCATTACTATTCATTGTAAAATATTTTTTGTAGGTTACTAGGTTAAAGGTCAAACATTCGTAAATATCGAGTTTCATACGAAGGCTTAGGAGAATACAGCAGTATTTGTGTTTCCCAATAATTAATAATTCGCCTTCGAATCTGTAAATGTTCACGTTCACAAATATTCATATAAAACACAATATAAAAAATTTGCAATTTGAAGGGAGAATAAATTGCAACAGCTAGAATTCCTAAATAATATATGTTTCAATTTAAGTAGACATTTAAGCACAATGCAGTCCGATATTTAACGTAGTTCACTTTGCATATTCACAAGGCGGTTGGGCGGAAAACCACACCTACCGACTTTGAATGGTAATGATGCCTATTAACGAACACTGCTCTTACATACATTATTACAATTGCCCACTTTTATTGTTTCTTAAATTTATACCAACTCCGTATTTTTTTTAATTTGTCTGTACCTTATATTGCCGGAAATCTTTACTCTTTGCTAATATTATAAATGTAAAAGTAAGTCTGTTTGCCTGTCACTTCTTCACGCCTAAACCACTGAACCGATTTGGATGAAATTTTGTGCCAATATAGTTTGAAACGGGAGCAAGAAATATACGCATATGAAACTTCGGGCTACTCCAGTAAATATATAAATAAATAAAGAACTAATGGCCATTGTTCTCCCGTAATTCAAGTCACAAGCAAAACAAAACACAAATAAAAGTCCACAATTTTCCTTTACATTTTTGTTTAGTATATTAAACTAAACTCGGTTATACCCCGTTATTTTTCTTTGATTTGATTCATTTTATGTGAATCAGAGATGTTAGATTTTATTTTATTCCACTTTATTTATTTTATTTATAAACCGTTGGTAAAAGCTTGCACCCACATCATATGTAATCCCAGTGTGGGAATAGTGCTCATGTTATATTTATAAATTTCAGTATATTAGATAAATAAAATTTTACTCATCCCTTGTTCCTACCGTAAATTATTTACTACTTATAAAAACAGTCAATATATGTGTCCGTCGCATTGTACAAAATTTAAAATCTTTTTCTCCCACACAAAACCAATAAATTTTAATTAGTTAAATAGTGACATGAACTGAGCATCCTTCTTTCAGCGATTGTACAATGCAGGTCACGAGCCGGGCGCACGTCCCGTAGCAAGCGGCACAGTCTACATAACGCTGTGTGTTCATTTCAAACAAATTCATGAAACATGCACACTATTCTACATTCAGTCTCTTTATATTCAACATTACAAGTTTGTTAACAGCTCGAGTCTGTACAACTTTCGTGATACTTATTGTTAAAATTGATATGTAACATTAATCTAGATAAAAATTCCAATATGTTCCACGCAAGCAATTAAAGAACAAGGGACGTATTCAACAAAGGAGACGCTGTCTGGGCACATTCATTTTACTTAGAAAATCTGTTGTGTTAGATACCTTTGATAAGCAGTCATGCCACTAGTATGTAGATCTATGCTTAGTGCAGTTACGTATTCTGTCGTCGGCAGCGGATCGTTATCTGTTTCCACTAAAGGAAACTGGCTTTTCGTAGAAAAGAACCACCCCGACGATTTCTGCACCTCCCTCACCCGCCACGACTTCTCCTTTTTGCGTTATTTCATTTTTCTTTGCCAACGTGCACCTGTTAGTTAGCTGCCGCGGGCTCTCATTGCTCGTGCTACGATAACTGGGCATCTAAAACCATTTGCTTATAAAATTTAATAACGGATTTTTGAATCATTTCAATTAAATACAACGAATACATTGCAATTTGTTATTGATCAGACGACCATTTTCTACGGTCCATTTTTATATCGACCAGCTATGGAAGATGAAACATCAGACTGTGTATGAAGTTTAATGTTGGTGTCAGCGCGAGGGATGGCACTCAAAGGAACGCTAAAACACAGTTTCCTGATACATTTGTATTCCTTACAGACAAGTAATCAATATCCGTTCAACGCCGGGAGTGCCGACAGGGTGTCTACGCGAAGCAATTTTTATCAATAGTGCGCGAGCGCATTTTATACATTTATTGGGGGTTGCATGTTATATTTTGTTAGTAGTTGACTCTCCTTTAATTTTAGACAATACTTTATAGTCCAAAAATATTATGCAGATAGTGAGCTCGTAAAATACTGAAAATAGGCGCGAAAATTGATGTCATGTATTATTTTCTTGTATCGTCAAAAAATGATGCTGGTGTGGCGTCACGCGTATGAAATAAAATAACAACGACAACATGGTGCGGATGGAGCTTGATACATATTTGAATACATTACCGAACGCTGATAATACTAGCACGCTGTAGGTATTCATAACGTCTGTTTTGCGACGCTTGAATACAAATAGTCACCGATGACAAGTATGTGTGAATATCGCCTAAAACTCTTTAGTCTTTAAAAATATTCATTCATAAATCGATACCGTATACGCAACAGACAGTCATAAACGGCTATAACTAGCTTTTATTCATTGTGACTCTATGAGCCCTGGATAAACTTTTCATTTGTTGTAACGTATTAATAAATGCTTTCCGGATTGAACGTGCATAATAAAGTGTTACGGATGTGAAGCTCTGATTTACCATAAACACGACAATTGTTTTATAAGTACAATTGTTGTGGTATGTCGTGTAAAATGTTATCGAACACTGCTTTCGTTATTGTAACGAATTAAAGATAAACTATATATTGTTTAAAGAGAAACCAAATTATGATGTATTTTGTTTTTTTATACAAAGTATTGTATTCTTCATTATGTTTTTAGTATAAAATGAGTAATACAAACAGTCGGTGCCTTATTTATAAGGGTTTTCGAATGTGTCGATGAGAAAGGCATTAAGCTGTGTAGATTAGACAGGGCTTGTCAACCCGTGAAGAGTCCTTGAACCAAGTAGTCCTTGAGACGAGTCTCTTTTCTCAGGAGACATTTGTTAGCAAACACTCTTCACGAAAATATGCAGAGTAATATCTTGAAATCAACTATGTAGTGTTCATTTACTTACTCACTTTAGCGTTTATGAAATTGTTATTGCAGTAATATTTTCGTTTATTATATTTGGCAAACAAAAACAAAATGCTTGTAATTTGTTAAATTGATATGATAAACAAAATATTGTTTGAAAACTTTATAAATATAATTATAATCAAAACGAAAGCATTTATATTATTATGGTACCTACAAAACTTTTTTTAAACCAGACTTGGTGACAGCTATGAAGCACAGAGTAACCAAAATTAAAACCTAATAAATATTCGAATATGAATATATCAATGCTAAGCTTTTTCATGTCTCAAAGCGTAGCGAATAATTAGAAATGTTCAGGCGCAGGGTCCACGAGTGATTGATGTAGTGGAAGTCTCCGAGCACCAGCCTCCCCGACACCCTATCGCCTTTCGTGGCGACAACTTGGAGACATTAAGAATATTTAAATTGTAAATTACACTCCTGTACTGAATACCTATTTGTTGAAAGTTTGCCCTTTTTACAATCGCATTGTCTTAATGTTTTCACTGCCGCTCGGAGTTGTCGCGCGTTATGTATTCGATATTGTACGGTAAGGTTTAACAATTAAAGCTGCTAGTGCCTTCTTCAAAATTATTTATGCAATCATAGGGAAACTTTTTTACACCACTGTCAGAAATATATTGTACTTTATTTTTTACAAAAAAGAAATTATACTTGTATTTTAATTAAAAAAATGTATAAAACAATCATAAATACTCCACGTCCATATTTTTCGAAAGCCGTGAACCATTACATCCATTGAATAAATCCTATCATATATGTTCGATTTGTTTTCTTTCACTATCAATGAACCCGATAACGTTTCCTTACAAAACGACCAAATCGAGTAAAAAGGCAACAAACTAGTCACAATAAGACTCATGGATAGTAACATGAATGTAACAAACTAAAGAACTGGCCTGATTGAATCATCCGGCTGTTCTTTGTCATAAATCCTACAACGGCCGGCCATCCTACAATGCGTTTTGAAATCGTTCCATTTCTCATTTTGTTACTCTCCCCTTTAATCTCGCATCCGTAGAAAAGTGGATCGTTGCAAAGGGTAGTGCAGTGTAGATTTACCCTGATTAATGTATTATGTTAGTGTATGCTATGTTGCATTGATATTGTAAGGTTTCTGTACATAGCAAAGGATCGTCATTGGTATGTTGGAATAGAAAAAGATTTTTGAACTTCTCATTCAATGAATAAAGAAGGAAGGATGTTGTTGTTTTGTCTTTTAAACTTAAAGTTCAAAATGATTTGAATAAAAGAATTCAACCTCTTAAGAAAGTGATAAAAGCTTGGATAAATTAAGCTGAAGCCAGATAAAATATACGATACCCACATAATAGTATAATCCTTAATTCAAAGAGCAGAAAATCCGAGTCTGTCGAGATTACAGCCGCTAACCAACAGAATCCCGGAATGGAAGAAAACAGAATGTCTTGTGAGTAGGATAATGTTAAATTTATTGCAGCGCTAAAATGTTTACGGATATCGCGCGGCAGCGGAGCGCCCGCCCGGGTATGGCGGCTCTACTCACCCTTGTAAACACGTTTTATTGGCTTTATAATATGTTTTACGCGTGACGTTTTACAAACGATCCCGGAGGAACGTCGAATTATTTTTACAGCACGTACCCACTCGCATGCCGCGCGAAAACATTGGGAAATTGGGTACACGAGGGATTTTGTAATTACACCTCTTATATAAACAGTTTTTATTCTTTGATGTGGAATGAAAGAGAAGCTTAGAATTCGAAACATTTTAATTTAAATACCTTTAGCTATGCGAGGTATGTCTCTAAATAAAATGAAGATTGTAAACGATTTCTTAATAAACATTTTTCTAGGTAAACGTTTGCGTATAAACAAATCTGTGTATATGCGGTACGTTTATTGATTTAGGAGTTGAGTGGGTGCTAAGGGAAAATCAGAAAGTGGAATATACAGTGTGTGAGCAGCGGAATGTAACGCAGCGGAACAATTGCACACCCTAATAGCAGTCAACCACTTGATGAAGGTCCAGGCCGCTCCCCGCCTCCTCGCTGTCAGCGTTACCGCAATCGTGTAACCGGTGGCTAAATACTAACAAACACCCTATAATTAAATTAGTTAAATCATTGTCAACAGTTAGTTTGTTTTACGTTTAACCACTAAAAGTTTTGAATACAAACTTCACTTGATATTCAACAATTAATTTCTAGTCAAAGCTAAACACCATAATTATTAGTTTTTTTAATTAAAATGCATAACTAATTTAAATATTTACAGTATAGATAGATGTTACGCATACATGAATAACGTACCTATCAGAATATATACTACTGTGGTGTGTATGAAGGTGTGAGATATTTATATAAATGCAAAACAGATCGTCAGCTTGTCAGATCGGCTCAGTGCGGATCTCGATCGAATATGGATTTAGTCTTCCCCATTTCGTCAACTCAACGCACCCTCGAACATTATCGATGTGGTTGGACAACCGAAAAATATTCTTTACCCGACTTTTAATTTATTTTCAACCAAGACTCAAAGAATAAGTAAAAATACTATCGTAAGTACTGCAACAATTTTTACACTTATATTTTTCGAAAATATAAACACGTTTCTATTAAATACATTGGCTTTCATACATCTTCGTGTAATCTTATTCACATTGAATGGCAAAATATTTTCCTACAGTCCCTCGGCCTTACCTTCGTCGTGGTTGCGGGTGAATCTAATCGGAAGGATATTAAAACTTTTCATCCTCACTGCTCCGACCTTTTGTACCAACCGAAATTCCGTCGTCTTTTTAAACTTATTTAAAGTTTTTATAATCAATAATAATCTTCTGATTATTATTTGGTTTTAAGGATTTCTTGATTATTAAAAAATTAATAAAATTCTGTTGAGTGTCATCAGCTGATTATTTATGATTATTAAGCCCATGACAAACATAATTACACATGTTCAGGTAAATTATTATAGTATTGTACAAGGATAGGAAAATTAAATTTACTAATTACTTATCCTAGAAGACCTCAAAATAAAACTAGATTTAGTAACCTTGTAACGTAATTTAAAATAAATTCTTAAGAAAGTAGAGTAGAAAATACAAATGCAATCAAAAGACAAACTTTAATTTATATAAGTGAATAAATTCGGTCTCTTAATTTGTATTCGAAACTCGGGCTCCTCGATCGAAAATGAACGCATTTCTTTTTTATCATTCGAAACCAATTTGTATACCAGCGAGCAAATTAAAAACTCGTAGAAGGTTTCAACTTTACTTAACGAATCAAATCTTCGTTTATAAAAGACATTTTCTTATGCAAAAAAGTTTTAATGGAAAATATAGGTCACAAAAATGTTGTTTTGAATAAATTGACACATAAATCGCAAAGAAAAACCACAATAGCAATGGTAACGTAAATTACCAAAAGGAATTAGTAACATGCCATAGTCTGGCTAAAGAATTTTTGAATTAAATGGAAAGTGACGTTAAGACAGATGTTAAGAGCCGGAACAATAATTAAGAGGCGGTCGGTTTGAAACCGCGTCGTCGCCGGCGAGATTTAATTAGTGAGAGAACAATTCCACCGAGGCGCCTCCGCGGCCGTGCCGGTAGCGGCCACAAGCTTTAGCACACAAATGACTACTACATTAAACAATTTCCACTTTCCGAATTACACTCCGCCTATCAAATACTCGATTATCTTACTTGAAATTGCTAATCTGGTTGGTTGTAAGGGCTTACCTATAAACTTTACTATATTATATAATAGGAAAATATTTTATTGTGCGCTTTACTTATTTTAGTAGCCGGGTATGCTATTCATTCAGTTAAATAGAATGTGACTCAAAAAGATAATACCTATGATGCGAAAGAGGAATTAATTTGGCGGTTACTAAAACAGTTTTAGCAAAGTCGAAAAAAATCTTAAGCAACGTGAGCCGTGGACAAAACAATAAAACCAAGTGTAATGTATTTATGAATGTATTAATCTTATTAAACATTAGACCCATATGAAAATAACAGTCCGATAATACGACACGTCTGGGACTACTGGTAAATCCGATTTCCCTATCTCCCTATATTTGTATTCGAAGCCCGATCCATCTAATATTTCCTTCCAACTCCGCCGACGCTATCTAAGTTCCTTTCTGACACTGAATCTAATCGGAATAGATATTAAAACTTCTTACAGCGGTTCCGCTCTTTTTGTGCTATTTTAAAATCACCATGTGGCATGCAATGTTTTTTAAATTGTTTATTTAATACCAATCTATATTCGTGCTTACAAATTGTGGATATATGGAAGAGATTTGAAATATTTTTTATGCGAGTAAAGACAATGTGAAAATAGCTATTATATTAAATAATAGCTATTTTCAGCTATTATATTAAATAATAGCTAAGACAATTTATGGAATGACGATAATAGATGAATGATCTATAATGCATTTTAGTATTATTGAAATAATATGATACATGTAATGGTTCCTGAAACCTCTGAAAATAATAAACATCGACTCAAGTCTATCATGAAAATTTAAAATGTCCTTTAATACAAGTCAATTTATTTTTTGTCAACGGAAACGCAACTTAGCACTTCGTCAAATTCGCACGTTTTTATTCGGACCTGCTTTCAACCTGACCCTCTCGTCTTGTAATCCCCTTTTCTTTTCAAACAAGTTAACAAAATTTTGTAATTCCGGATTAACTAGACCTCGGATGGCATAAAGAAATAATTTACGACAACCAATGCGTTTATATCGTGAAAAGGAATAAATATTAAACTTTGCATACTATCCTCTCAAGTTTAAGAAAAGAACATCTGAAATTCGCAATTCACATAAGTATTTTTAATTTAAAATGGAAATATAGGAAGTACGTGGTGTAGTCTTGCTAGGTGTATAAAATATTTATCAAAAGACTCCGACTGCGCTTGAATCTCGCGGGAGCATGTACATCACGACACGGCGCACTCCCCACGACTTAGCACCTCATTGGGGCTTTTTAGTTTGACACTTTACTTGTTTTACTCTTCAAATACTTCTCTGTACTCATGCTGTTTGGCTCAATAGTGATACACTGCGACACTCTTAATAACTTAAATTTTTCAAGGGATTATACTTTAAAATGTTTAGTATAGTTAAGACATCGATACATATTTATAAATTATAAGACCTTATCAGAAAAGGTTTCAATATATTAGTTTTAAACTATTACTCAAATTGCAAATTTTCATTGAGAGATACAAAGTTTTTAAACATAAACTGCAAATGAAAGTTATTGTGCGATGTTTCAACGCTCAACTTCGCTGAGAGCTCGTTCAGTGTTCATCTCTTCTTTACAACTCAACTATGATTCAACCTTCAATACTTAATAAATTGTTTCCCACGAAGTATTTAAATAGTATTAAGAGGTTTTCTTTGCTTTGTATCAAAACTTCGGAACAAAAGGAAACGGATGATTTATAATACCTTAAACAGCTTCATCCATTTACATTTATACAAATAATAAGTGTTAGTTTTAACATGAAAATACAACTAACTTTGTAAGAAAACATGAATACAAAGTAAATATAAATATTCTGTTCACTATCAATACCTTTTGTAAATAAAGTCGAGCCCAAATATTTTGTTGCGAAGAACTCGTGCAGTCTTTCTATTCGCAGATCAGACGACCCCAAACTTTTTAATTAGTTTAACAACAATAAAGACGACGATCTTGGAAATGTTACTTTAAATATCGACGGATCATAATGAACTCAATGGCTCGGTTTTCTTTTAATCAGTTAACGCTCAGTTAAGGTTTAATCCATTTCAAATAAAGCTATTTTTTATTTGAGCGAACCCGTGATTACATTTTACATTTTACTCTCTCCATTCCTATAAAATTTACCTACTCATATTAATTTTATACGGCTATTTTTATAATTGCGCGTCCTTTAAGCTAGGCATTATAAGTATCGGACGCATCGGATTTCAGGGATCGTAATATTTTTTTTCGTCACACAAGTGCGTCCACTGATCCGCATCGTAGGGATTACATTTTCTATACAAATAACCGATGCATATACGTGGACGCATAGCAATAAAATAAACTATTATACAAATAAAATAAATAACATAAACAAACGTCGCATCCCGCTGTCAGTCTCTATGTATGCTTGCCCTATAACTACCCAACGGAATCTAATGCGTTTTCTTTAAGATTCATTTACATTCAATGAGAAGGAAGGTTTATAAATGTGATAAATAATCCCATAATACTTATAAAAAGACATGCTTCCGCTGATACTTGGAAAATGTAACAACAATCATACAAAGAATCCAATATATTCAGTATAAGAGGTTGAACAAGCGGGTACCGCGGTGTGTTCGAATGAATAGCCATCGGAAAATCATCAGTTATGTAGGACGTATCTTGCGCCATGTGGCCGATGGTTCTCTGCGTGATATTTCCACGGGCTATTTTGCAAACAACCACGCTCGTTTTCTCCTCACTCATGGTTTATTTAAAACACAAATGCTAATTTTTATAACGACGCGTTACATTTGGATACAAAGGTTACACGCAATTGTGTTGATTGCGACTCTGAAATACAATTCATACGATACGTTTATTATATTAATTTTGGCATACCACTTACAATGTTTTAATTATTAATAAATTATTACCACGTATCAACATTGAGGTATGATTAAAAAATCATCGTATTATTTTTTAAATATTGAATAACCGCGGCAACAAGTTTTGTTCAGATTCGAGTATAAAAATTATTTTGTGTTAAAAATAGTAGGTATACAAATGTCAAACATTTTAGACCGATTGAAATGGGACATCGCATAAGCTATGTGTGGCAGATTAAATTGTATCAAATGGAAATGCATTTGAGCTTTGAAAAAAAATATTTTTGGAGTGAAAAATATAAAACTTTATACCAATCCTTTTAATTATTAATTGCCTTCGCGAATTTCAGATGGGTACGTCTTTTAGATTATACTTACTATGTATATTACTATAGCACGTATTCAAGATTAATCACATCTGAAACCGGTATATTGTGGATATGGTTGGATACGGACATAGAAATAATTAAAATACCGAATAAGGATAAGGATATGAAAATTTCGGAATTTCGGATTATCCGTTAGTTTCGCCTAGTTTCGGTTACGGATATACGGAGCTCCTTAACATCTGAAGTCTTAAGATACAGAAAAATTGTATAAGCTTGTCTTAAGAAGAAAAATCGGGCAAGACAACAAAAATACTACATAGATCTATAATCATTAATAGAACACAAATTTACCTACTTCCTAAAAACTGTCATTGCAATAACGAGTATTTCACCATCAAGTCTACAACTTAATTTAAACATTGTTAGACCGAGTCTTACTACGAAAATATGAAATTTCATAATATTTGCAATATTATTAAATAATAAATAAATACTAATAAGCTACAAAAAATCTTCATTTGGGATTATTTAACAAAGAAAATTAAAACCTATTGCACGGAAGATGATTTTTAAAATAGAGTTGCGTCTCTTAATTGTTTTCTTTCATCTGCCTTCAATATTGTAAGAGATTGCTGTGTATCAAGTTTATGTGATATTCAGAGAAACACAGCCAAACGTGCCAACCTAAACAGCGATAATGAGGCACAATAATGTGCAAGCCTGCATAAGTAATTCGTATTATTGTCAAATAATTAATGATAATAAATTAATCTCTAGTTCGGGAGACAAATTAGACGCAGGCTGCTCGACTAACGACGGACTATTTGGATTAAATGGAGGGTTGATGTTTATGATTTACGTAGGCCTGTATAATTGTGGCGCCTGGCAGTCGCGGCTGCATGATATGACACGCGTCACCTAAATCTGACCGTTATTTATAGGTGGGTATAGATGCTGTTTTCTATTATTTTTCCTTATAACGTAAACAGCGGATTCTTAAGAACAAGGAACAGAAATTCAAATTGAAACATCCGTTTGGATTTCTTGACACGGTGACCAATCGCTGTGGAAACAAACCAATGATTCGGAAGATAGTATATAATGCTCAAGTATTTGTTACTGAAAACTGACATTCTTTTATGTGACGACGAAGGCAATAAAAAGTAGGTGTATCGTCCAAAAATGGACACTCACCATATTTCGCTTCTGAATAATATTACGTATCTATATACCTACGTAATATGGAAAAAAAAAATAACAAAAAGCTGATTTGTAAGTTATGAATGCCATCAGAGTATGCCTTTTTATTTTAAACTATTGAATTTTATAATACATCATTATCTGCTCCGCTATGAAGATCAAATTGTCTTTGTTATCGTAATACTACAACAAAGACGCGAGATGTGAGACTTAAACACCTTAAGCGTACCTTCATCAGGTTGTATAATGAACATTTAATTTTCGCTTTACTCTTCATTACAGGGTAGACACACTGTATTTTCGTATACGCCGTGAAAATAGATGACGATAGTAATAAAACAATGATGATCAAATTGAGAACGTGGAAACAACGCGACGAACGTAGCCGGCATGTTGACTATTCATTATAACATCGCGCCATAAGACAAACAGTATTCCTGTTATTAGACTTTCGTTGTAGTAGCATTTGTCAAATGAACCTTACATTCAATATCAAAACATTTATAATAATTTTGTTACAATATTCGATATTCTTACCTGAACTTAACGACCTTGTTGGTTTTAAAATAATAAGATTCAAATCACGACTATCTATAATTATATGTTTCAAAAATGTTGGCAGCCCTGCTCTATATTTAAGTTGTTCTATTACAATTTAGATTAACCCAACGACAATAACAATAAAAAAGAAAGTTAAACATTTAAAATTAATTTGAAGGATAATTAAATAAACTGAGGATTTATGAAATTTATCCTCTTAGCATATTTTCAGCATATAAAATAAAATCGATTACTTCACTTAAGAATAATACACGAATTCGTATATAGAAATCGATTGAACTAAGAGCTTGTTTGTCCTCGCAGACTAATTAAAAAGTTTGCCTCGGAGCTCCCAAGTGGAAGTAGCACCAGAATAAAGCGGATCTCAATTTAGTAAACGGATAAATATAGAATCAACTTTGTCCTTGTTGTTTATTGTTATTTTGATCGGAAGAGTAAAACCTATGGAGAAGGAAGTTTATGCAGATAAATAAATAATAAATATCCTCTTGGTCGATTTTGGCCACGAGGAACGATTCCAATTGGTACTAGCCAATTGGCTTTTAGATATCACTACAAAATGAAAACACCGTTGTGTGTAAGTACATAAGTTACATGACGCATTGATGTATTAAAAATTTTACATGTTAGTTTCATTGATTTTTTGGTTCCTTTTGACATTAAAAACACAAGCAAAAATTCGAACATGCAACCTCTTAACTAAGTATTTAGATAAATATAAGCAGTAAAACAAAATGTATTTCACAAAAAAAAAAGTTTAATTTTAAATGAATAAATACCCTTAGGCACTTCTTAATAGGGGGATATATTTCAAGGCATGAATTTGCATCCCACACAGGTTAAATACATTTGCGTAGCTATTAATATTTAATAAGGTTGACCTTTTTAAAAACTTACACCTCATACTACCGACCAAATGTAAGTCGTATAACCTTTTGTTTTTGTCAAAACATGAATGTCGTAGCTATGCATATCATTGCTGTTATGTACAATAAAAATTTGATAAAGCTATCGATACTGTGTAGATGTAGACTCGCCATATGAATATTTATGGGCGGGTTAGCACGATCCTACGGATAATGGAATATGCAGACGATCGCAGATCCGATTTGTTTCGTCCGCAATTATAGAATATGCAATGATTTTCCTATTACGATAACCGCTGAGCATATCATATTATTTATTAAGTATATTCAATAACAACCCGTATGTCGTTTTTATGTTTTGTTTCATAATCTGAACTCTTCATCTAATATTTTATTGTACTATTGAAGTTTAACAATAATATTTAATTAAATGAACGGCGTAAAAAATTTTGTTGACGTCTTATGAATACCATAATTTGGACCTCAAAATACAGGCTGTCCTAGTTTGGTTTCCGAAACGATATTTTTTATGTAAAACTTAAAGAAGTTTCACTGAACTTAAAGAAGTGCTAAAGGGCATCCTATAAAAAAATTGTTATTATTATTAATTCTAATAAAAAAATATACTAAATTCAAATAATTTTATTTATAAATATGCTCGTTTGAAACGTCCAATTCACATTCTAAAAATTTTCACTTATGCGGAAGGCAGGTTTCTCTGCTATTAATTGATCTAATAAGTTCTGACAAATGATTGATTTTATGATTCCAAAATACCCTTAAAGGATGCTAGACATGTATCATCTTTAAATACACCAAAGCTTTAAACTAAAATTTGTCAATCACGTAGTCCACGCGGTGTGTGACGATAATGTTCGGAAGGTGAGGCTTCGTCGATCGGCGACGCGGAATGTCCGGACGCGTCGACAGTAAGCCCGCTAGTACGCCCTAATAAATTGCGATTTAACTTGTCTCCGGATAACGCCAACTTTTCCGCGTTTGTTCCACACCCGACACTTTTTTCCGCCTCTTCATTTCCTATCTCTTACTTTTGTATTTTCTGCTCCTTCCTTACCGAGATAAACAGGCGAGAAACGCTGAAAGGGGCTTTACAAATTCAAATTGAACTTATCACACAACTTTTTACATTTGTTTCTGGTCTTGGATTCGAAGGAAAAGAGCGAAGAGGCATTTAATAGTACAATCTCAGGCAAGATTGATGATTTTGTATCACACCTCGCTTCGGGCGGCTCGTAACGAGTTGGATGGTTCTCGACGTGGGTCGTGCCTCGCCTTATCTCGAATGGGTTGTCTCTTTATCTTAAATTACATATTTTACTTTAAATCGCGCACTTTTACGGTTGACTTAAACGATTGCAAAGTCAAAATTGACTAATGTGTTTCTCTTTTATACGCCGCATTTACCTGGGTAAAAGGGATATATATTTTTTTGAAAATGAACAATTCAAATAAAATTTGTTTAAGATTTGTCTGAGGTTGGTTTAACGGTTCGTTGGCGTGTCTACTGGCTTGGTTATGGGGTAAATTTTTTTGGATAGTTTTCGTGATAAAAATTAATTAAATATTCAGGGACATTTAACACTACGCTTCATACTATGGGGAATAGATAACTGATAGATATACTTTTTTTGTAAATACATACATACTATAGATAAATGAAGACAGTGAAAAATTACAATATTCATCACACAAATATTTTCTACTCGTGGGCATCGAACCCACATCCTCCGGCGCAATAGACCATGGCCACATGCACCCGCAAATCGGGTACTTCACACATTTTTAAAACACTACCACATAGTTCTAAGATCACTCAGCTTGTGAACTGAACTAGAAGATTGAAGAAGAAGAAAACTGTAGAAGACTAATAAACTTATTAATTTCGTTAAAATTTACATCTATATAATATAGATGTACGGCTAAATATGGGTGTGGGCATAAACTTAAGATTAGCCTGTTAAATTAAGATGTATTTTTCAGTAATTTTATGCGTAGCGTATAAATTAACATAAAATCAGAAAATAGTATCGAGTATCTAATGCAAGATACTATATATAAAGAGATAATATAGAAATGACTACTAATGAATAGCGAAAACAATACAATTACCCATTCTATCAACATTTCAATACAATAAAAACATCTCCCAAGCAAGGTTATCTAATTAATCAAGCGCCGTGTGTGGAAGTTTAGCCGCGTGCAGTAAATAGCGTTCACTTAATTCAAGGGCCATGTGTGGGCATAACCGCAGCATATTTACCCCATTATGCACGGCGATGCGAGTCACGTCGCTTGAAACGAATCGCATGTGACATTATTTGTGAAGATCGTGCTCTATCTTCGTCGGCGACATGGTCGGGACGTGGAGGGATTACTCACAAAGAAGTACGATTTCAACGGTACGATAAAGAAGCGAGAAGTAACTCGCTGAGTATATTCTCCTGGGTATTAACGCACCGTTAGACGCCTTACCCATAAATGAGTCTACGGAAAATTTATTGCATATTTTATCGTTCTTTAAATGATGGCTTGTGAATGTTGATTATGTATCAATTGACGTATAGAGCCTAAAAATCATTTATTATGGCAGTCTTATAAAACATAATGTTCCTAATGTAGCGACCAAGGAAAACTTTGTGTATCGTATAAAGAATTCGTGTTAGTACTCGATGAAATGAAAATACTATTGTTTTACAAAATAAAAGTTAATATAGGCGCATGACTGCTCCAAATTAACCGCCATTAAGTACATATTTCGATTAAACTAATATTGGTGACCTCCGTGTTCACACGCATAATTTGAATATCATAACAAATCACTCAATCACAAATCAAATCACACATAATGCAATTCATGCTATAGCAGACAAATATCTACAGCTATTATTATGGTAATAAATATTATCCGTACATGTCTATGGATAAATTATAACCTGTATTTTGATTTTGAACAAATAAAAGAAACGGTTCCATGAAAAATACAGGTATGTATTTACACATGTAAAACATCTTAATATTTTTATTTATTTACCCTTTATAATTATAGTAAAATTAATTTATCAGATTATTTGAAAACTATGATAACCACATAAATTGTCACTGTTATTTAGTACAAATGTCGACCTTCAAACAGTTTTTTTTTACAATGCTTAGCGAGAGTTTTTTTACGATATCGATTGATATAATTTCATAAGAAAGCTATAATTAAAAAGTTCCGTTGTTACGAAGGAAGAGGTAATACAAAGCGAAAAAGGAGCGCATTAGCCGGAGGTATGTGACTCAGCACAATATTAGCTCAAGCTTGGGTTGGAGCCTGTTTGATATTCGCTACGCGCCACGCGGTCCAGCTAGCGATGCCTTCACTATTCCCACCTAGTCTACCTATAGCGTAATTGAACGTTATACATACTTACTATATATAAAATTGCTTTATACCGTAGCCTTTATTAGTCTTGTGAACAGGATATTAAATGGATCTAATATTATTGAATTGAAAACTGACATTAAAATTCAAAATCACAAGTAAAATACATATTATGTCCACTGTAAAACACTAAGCATCTTGAATGAGGTAAGCATGCGTTTCAGGGTCAGCGGTAATTTTTAGATTTTTTCACAAATTGGAATCGTCAGAGTATCGACAAGCGGTGTAGCTACGCGTGGTACGGCTGGGTCGCAATTATTGCAAAATAACCATTCATTTTTCCGCCGGCTCGTGGCGCGCTCAACCATGCGTGATTTTGTTTTTGTGCGTTTGTTCAGTGTCTGGACGCTATACTGTGGTTATTTTATTATTTCGAAAACCATTTGTCGTGAAATAAAACAGTTTCCCAATTCCTGATATTTGATCGGCAATTTGTAGCATGAATCATAACCGCATACATTTCATATTAATGTTTATTCAGAATTCTGTTATAAAAACATCGTTTGGGTTCAAGTTGATACAATGATACATAATGATTTTTTGCGCAAACAGTGAACGTGTAACGAATATTCGCAAAACGTGAAACGCGGTGAAAAGATTCAATAGATTCAATAGAGCAGGTCCCCAAGTCCCAAATTAAATCATGAAACATCTCCGCACCTGCCGCAAGCCCCGCAAGGCGCCATTGCTTCACACTCTATTATGATTTCCGTTACTTCTTTTGTGATTTCTGCTGCAATCTCTGCGGCATATAACGACATTTCAAAAATATACACACGGAACGAGAATTCACCTTCTTTTCAATATGTTACCTTTTTCCATAAATAATACGCGTTAAGATATGTATAGATATGTTTTTATTATAAAAGCTAGTATCACACATGGTATAAGTATTGAGGTTTAGTACTACTAAAACAAACAAGTAACGTAAAGATTTGCTAAGATAAGGGCTGCCAGAATCCAAACAAAATATCTGTAACTGTAAGAAAGTAGATTTAGGCGTAATTTTGTTCAAAGGGACCACTATCTCTATCTGGTCAATCGGATGTGTGAAAAAGCTTTGGCTTTAGTGGACAAATTCTTTTCGATTCAGTCACGTACGGGCGAGATGGGCCTCTTAGCGGATTTGGTAACCGTATGTTTAGGATTAAATGAGGCATCTATTGAAGGAAATTGAATGCAGGGAATTTGTGCAAAGCGTTTTAATGCGAGATTTAACAGCTCCACTTTAAGTTCACATACAAAATGATTTCGCAGCAGATTATATTTGTACGTTGTTCTATTTTCTCCGATAGCCAGATGCCTGAACAAACACCCTATTACATTCACTATAAACAAGACTGACTATCAGGGTTCACATAAAATTGTCTGTAAACAAGTTATGTAAAGCCACGCCGGGCTTGTCAGAATGGCTGGGCGTTATAGTAAAATCTGCAGAAACTAAATTACTAGTTGTACGTCATTTGACGTGTAATTGCGACGCACAGCTGACGGCGCCCAGCACGTGCAAGGCAGATAGTATCGATGTAGCCGAACAACCAGACCGCCCAAAGGGATCATTTTAGTTTTAAAGCTTTTTATACAGTATGCGTGTGTATATTATAATATTTCTGCAATCAATTTTAATGCATTTTGTAACAGATTTGACTTAACTATACGGTAAATTTATTAATATTGCTTTTTTATGTTTATTTCAAACTCAAAACCTACACATAGGTATAAAAATAAAACAGTCTATAAGAAATTAATATAAAATAAGTAAAAACTACCGATTAATATATTTAATCACACTTTTATAAGTTGTGTATAAAAAGTACGATTGAGACTATTGCTTTCAATTTTAATAGCTCAAATTGGCAGTCAACACTCATGCAAGGCGTCCGGAGTTTAATCCTATGCCAACACATTCTAAAACATAACTGTTTAGGATTCATGCTGAGCAGAACGAAAATGAATTTTAATCAACATATGAAAACTTTCTGTCGTCGCACAAACACAGATAATTAAGGAGCATAAAACCATTTTGAATATTTCACGAATATTTCATATGTATGAGAACATGGCTACTATGTAGATGAAAATTATAATAATTTACATAAATGTCGCCGGTCACTTTAAATTATGATATAGTATTTAAATTTGTCTTGTTCCGGAAAAGCAACATAGTGAGCAATTTTTATTTTAGTACTATGTGAGAGCCAATGGTATGGGAGGGGTAGATAAATATAGGCAATTGAAATATAGATCGCCGTAGCTGTGAGCTAGGCTAGGCTAGGACTATAATAAATTGTATTGTAAAACTATGATATTTATTAATAGAATATTATAAATAGATCTTAGATATGAATAGGTCCTTCGATTATTGCAGAAGTTTCTCTCTACTATCGATCGATAAGTTTTAAGTACTTACGACAATTACAATCGCCAAGAATCATCTTACATATTTGCGTTAAACTGAAGTACACGTGAAGAAAGACGAGAGCTTAATTCCAAATTAAAAGAATCTTTGATCAGAATGACAAATTTAAGATCTTTCTAGACATTCATAAATTGAATTTCTAAGAAAGAGCTATATTTCTAATAGAAAATTTACTCCATTAGTGTGTAGGCTAAAATAGAGCGTATATCTGAGACTAAGCAAACATTGAAGTCTTGAAACAAATCGCGAATAGAACACGGTACATTTGAGGCGTGTCATTCCGCCGACCTAGGTTCGGTGAGCGCAACAAAACCATGACGCCGCCACATTGCGCGTGTAATTGCCGCGAGCGCGCGTCGAGTACCCATTAATCTCGCTAACACTCGATAAAACGCAAGTCACCATACAATGTTACATGCGACGTTTGATTCAAACATGCTAAACTTTGTGATATCATCGCACATTATTAAATAAATTTCGCAGTACGTTGATTAAATCGAGGTAGCGTTTAGTGTGTGCTCGGCTCCATGCCAAGTCCCACAGCTAAACCACATATCGATTAGGTGGGTCGCTTATTAAGCTTGTTAACATATCCACCTTCATTCATTGTACAAACTTAGCTCTGACTTTATAGCATGTCTAGGATTGTACTTTCTAGTGTTGACTTCTCAATATCGCTTAGCTCTTGAAGTTAAGAACCATTAGCCATATAACCATGGTTATAATGTTTATCTTTTAAAACCTTCAGGGTTATAAAAGATTTTGAAAATTGATTTTGTACTTCTTACGTTTAATTCTTACCGATGCTTTAGAGTTTCTAATGTTCCATTTTTATTGTAATCGTCTGAATTTGAACAGAATCGATACAGGTAAAATATTTTTTTAAGGTGAAATTTTGTCATGCCACTGACATTTTACTCGGTTCGATTCCCGGGTATGGTATGCCAATATTCGGAAATTTTTAAGTGCAGTTTTTCTTCTTTTCGAAAATAAAGAAATATTTTCTTTGAGTAAAATTTTCTATACAGTATAAAGAGTCCTTTCAGGTGACATTACGAATAAAAATAGAAGTAAGAGAACTTTGTGATGGAATTGATTCCTGCGATATGTCGCGTCATTGCGCAATCCAGGCGGCGCGGTGTTCGCCAGCCCGATAGGGGCTTTCACAACAAATTCAATTTGCGCCAACGCCGGCGACGAGCCAGTTTGCTCTGCTAACTAGCTGCGACGTGAATGGCGTCCCTCGTCTTCATATTATATTAATATGTGATTGAACATTACTTTCCTTTGACTAGATTCTCCACATGCTCTTACTTGCATTTGGATTATTTTATCCAGAAATTTCGTTATTACCTTATCGTTTTATGAGATTATTGTAAAGGTTGCTTTCATATATTACCCACATTTTAGAAGATGAGATACATTCGACATTATTTTTGAGTCATTTTGGTCGCTGTCGCTTGTAAGGTATACATACTTTTTTTCATGAAATTGGTAAGCATATTAATTTCTTGAAACAAAGTATGTATATCAGTAGTTGCAGGTCTTTGTAAGAAGCAGTTAAAAGTAAAAGTATATTATAATTTATAAATAATAATTAATATATAATGTATAAAAATAATATAAGTAAGACAAATGTATATTTTGTATAAGTTTAAGTTTGTCAGGGACAAAACACGCATCCACATCGACCCAATAAAGCTTAACTGTTGCAAAGCGTCTCGCCGATATTTCAAAATAATCCACCACTTTGATGGACAAACAACAAAGAGATTTAACTCTAATCAGAGTGTCATGCGCTTGCCCAGATGCTAATGTATCATGGATATTAAACTCACTATAATTATGATATTTTGAAACAACCGTGAAGTCTCTCTTGATATTTTACTTATATTAATTGACAATTGAATGATTATTATAGAAATTATAATAGAAATTCGATGATTACCAGTACCGTTAACCACCTTCTGTTTCCACCATCAGGAAGAACGTAGCTACCTTTATTGTCAGTCCACCTAAGGAAATCATAGTATCCTATCTACATACTTCGTCGCATATTTATTTTTTACCGTTTCTGTTATATCTCTGTTCTTTCCCATTCTCATAAAATAACTATGTTAAAATGTTAAAAGTTATGCTACGTATTTCGTTTTTGGTAGATTCCACAAAGTTTACCAAAGATAAAGCAAATTTGATCTTCACACGTGCATCTAACAAAAGCCTATAAAGAAAAAAGCCTGTAATAAGCTATTGATTTTAATCGTGATTCAAGGGAGGGAAAATGAGCCCTGGAAAGCGCACGCTGCGTGTAATACCAGTCGGGAAAACACATTTGTCTTGTCCCGGCCCGTTAGCGTATATTACGCTATTCTGAGACATCGCCCGCTGTGCACTTCTTGACTAAAACATCGACTTTTTAATATTAGATAATAGACTATTGATTGGATTGATGATAAAAATGGAGCGCAATAAAAATTATCATTCATATCATTTTTTTAATATACATTTTGATCTGATACGAACTCAGAAAAATTCGAGATAAAAATTATTTCTTTACACATCAATGTACAGTTTTATCCCAAGAATAAAATAATGTTTATTATCATCCGTAATAATAGTAAATAAATAAGGACTCGCAAGGAAGACGCACGCACTTGCATTTAAAAACGGAGATTGCCAAAATTTCGCTAAGAAGGAACTGATATTATACATCAAAAACTTCTGGATTTTTTGTCGATTTATATCTATACAGCATAAAACAATTTAAAGTTTGTATCAGCATATGCTAAAATTAATGGTGGAAATCTCTCGCTTCAGAGGCCAAGACCCACTAGATTTGAAAATTGGTATGGTAGTTATTTAATAGTAATACATATCACCATACTAAACTATTAATTGCATTTCATGCACATATTTGTGGAACGAAAAGGAACGTAACACGCTCCCTTCGTATGTCTACAAACAGTACATGGGTAAGTTCAAGGACAAGTGAAACAAAGTATAATAGACCTCTTCTAAAACTCCTCAAACCAACACTTTCCTTCAGAGGAGATCCTTTCCTTTTCTTCCTTTCCCCTTAAATATTTTTAAATTATAATATCTACAAAATTTACACACAAGTAATTTATAAAGAAACGTCGGAATCGAATAGAAGTTAACTTCGTGACAACAACTCCCGACAAAAGGAGGTCTCAACGGTAATAAGCTGGAGAATGCGGTAGGTACTTGTCCAAGAAAATTAAGCTACGGCTTTTGTTTCAATAATGAATATTACGTTTGAGTTAAAACGAACTCCTTGTAAGAGATGCGCCTTGAGCAACGTCCTACATTTTTCTGTTTACCAGCCATTAAAAATTACAACGTTTAATACGGTGGCTGTATACAAACATTTCCGAATGTTATCTTTAAGTAGGTTATTTGCATTTTGTTCATCTAATTAAACATAAGGAGTCATTGTGAATTGTGTCATATTAGAAAAGGGCATTTGGATTTGATGTTTGATTTTGTAATAAAACGAGGTAATCATATAGTGCTAATACATAAACATGCATACCCAACGTTCTTCTCCTGTTATTTAAACATTTTCAGGCATCTTTCAGTAGAATACAGGATGATTTTTGGGCGAGAGACTGAACCGTTTAATATAATCGAAATCTAATGCTGAAGAGTATTAGATTCCTAGTCTAAATCTAAATATATATAAATATGTATGACATATATTTTAAAGATAGATACTATTTAGACATATACCAAAAGGACATAATTATCCAATGGAAACAATATGTATGAATACCATGAACGCAAGCATGAATATGTGGAATGCAATTAATTTGTACGGAGTGATATTTCCTAAACGCTGGTTTGCTTCTCACAATTGTATCATGGGCTGCTATTAAAAAAAAGTTGGTGTGAATTACAATATTTAAATAACGATAATAATGGAATAGGATATCAACACATGCATAATATTTTATGAAACCTTTTTTTTTACGAAACAGAGAGACAGAGATTTTTTGTTAAATTTGTATTTTTTAATTATACACATAATCATAAACCAAATAATTTTGTTTAATACCTGGTAGACTCAGAGTGCACTGTTCTGAGATAAGTTTAGTCAGAAATTCAGTCTTGCCGGCTTGAAGGAAGGGGTTCCTTCAAGCCGGTGAGACTCTACAATATTTCAGTCAATATCAGGTAACCGTATCTTCTTACCCGCTCTAACAAAAAAAGCTACCGGTTAAGTAAATTACGAGTAATACGATAATTTTGTCGACAGAATTAAATATTACAGAAACTACTGATATAGAACAGTTTTGCAAATAAATTATTTTGACTTTCACTTTCCTGTACACATAAACGAAAATCCAATGTTTTTAGATTCAATTCCTGCTGTACAAATAAAAGGAGTATTCCATCATACTGATACTACTAAAAGAAAACGAATTAAACATTTTTATTCCATCTTTACTTTTCCTGAGCGTGCATCTGGGAACTTTTTTTCAGTAACTAGCTTTCCGCCCGCAGCTTCGCTCGCGTGAACTGTTTTTGTACGTCATGGATTTTCAAAGAATAGGTTTATAATAGGTCAGTACGACACTTTTGCGACTTAATACTTACTTTCTATTCATTTTTATTTTTCAAAAACCTATCAACAAATATATGATAGTTATGTCCTGTCCAATAACGCCAAATTTAATTTTATATTTGCGAATCTATTTTTTTAACCCCGATTTCCGGAGAACCACTTCTTAAATATAAGTTGCATCTGCCGAATGGTTTTTACGAGATTGGCGCACATACAAACACACAATCAGACTAAAATCTAACAATGGTTTCGGGGTCTATAAAACATCCATAATGCATTCTTCACTCTTTATAAAAAATCAATGTACAGAAATTCTATCCAAAAGATATTAGTAACAGAAACACTTTGTTAATCAAAAATTATTCATGTAGGTGTAAATCAAAAATGGAACTTCTTCATTTCATCAAAAAGTTTTCAAACGTTATAAAAATGAGGTGCCACCTCAAATTGCTGTTCATTTTTTGCCAACACATTTTTAAAATAAATGTACATTGTTCACGTGTTATGACAAAGCAACGAAGGTGGCGCCGTGGTGTCTCCACACTACGTCCCCTCTAAATCTTATAGCAACACGGTGTCATAATGCAAGTAAGGCACAAACATGTCTACGTGCGCCAAGCTTGTTAAGTGGTTTGGAAGAAAAACATCAGAAAAACTTTTCTTATTGTCGCAGCCCATTTAAGCCATATGTAGACCTATAGAAATAGATATCAAACATCGTAACAATGTCTTACATAACGGGATTGGCTGGGAATAAAGAACAAAAACATCTCCCAACATTGGCAAATACTTTGCTATTTTAATTTATGCAAACAATTTTTTTATTACCGGTACTTATGCTGTTTGAGAGATATTAATTGAATTTACAAAGTAAAAACTGCAAAGAAGCATTTGGGTTTCGCCCTCAAGAAGTTAGTGAAACAACCCTCATCCCTCAGTTTTGCGGATAAGAGTTTGTAATAATTACCTTTTTGAATCTTTATAAAAGTTTGCCAACTTACAGTCAAGAAGGTTGCCTGATTCTTTTCATGTACTATAGTGAAACGATATTAAATATAAATTATAATTATAGATAGTCGGCACTCGGCTGTTGCTCTCAATAAAACTAAATTAAACATAAAAATTTCAGATAAAATTAGAACTTAATCTGATGTCTTTTTTTTGATGAATTAAGATTAAAGTTCTTGATAATTTAATTAATTGGTACTAAATCCTTCTTATTGTTCTTTTTGATATACATAAAAAAATGTCAGCTGTTATGGATAGTTCATATTTCAAATGTGTGTGCTGTGTGATTATTACTTTAATTTGAGAGGTAATTCATACAAAAAAATATATGTGGCGTTTATTTTGTAGTAGGATGATTTTCTTGAACGGAGATAGCAAACACATTGCTATTCATATACCTTATAGCATGTTTTGTGACAGCATAACGGATATTACATTCGTAACGTAATTAAATACAATTCTACGCTAATTCCATTTAAAAATTTGAATTGTTGACTAATTGTTCGTCATTTACCAAACATGTACGAACAGTACAAAAAGTATTTAATTACATATTGTGAAATGCGATGTAATCAAAAATATCTACAATGATATCTAAGTTTCCTGAGGCTTCCTAAGTGCATTCATCTCGCAGAAGTTCGATACAAGTCGCGACGAGCGTCGTTGGCGAAGTTCGTTTTCCAAATGTAGTCGGTGTCCTCCGTCCCCCGTGTACGACCCTAACCCCGCTACGCAGAGAATATTTTTTGTGGGGACATCATAATAATAGCTCTGTATTACTTCAGGAGAAATTCCAAGAAGTTTATAACTCGAGATGAGTTTCGTGTTCCTTGTCATAAATAATAAAGCGGTCGTCGACTACAACGTTGTGCAGATTTTAAGTGAAGTAAAAATTCAAGAAATAATTTTTCATTTTTGAGTCCCGAGTCAAAAGGAAATTGTTGGAAGTTCCTCGAATTAATGAAGATTTCATGATAATTATTATACTGCGATTTTCACAAGCTAACGCCGAGGCGGAAAGCGCAAACGATCGTGCACTTATTTAGATTAAATATACTAAGTTTATTGTTCGAAATATTTTAGCAGATTTTCAGAAACTTTCACTAGTAAAAATATTTTTTACAAGTAACTCTACAGAATCTAGACTCTATTATTGTCATTAAATTATTGTATATTTAAAAAAAAACTATATGATTCAAACTATAGATTTTCGTGGTTTATTTCAGAACAGAATCGCCCGTATTGACCTATTAACTGACCAAGATGTTTTTTGAAATGTTCATGGGATTCCGTATTAATTCGTTTCGATTATGTTTTCCTAGTTATTTCAATGTTGTATGAGTTTTCTATCTAAGGGACATAATTATCGTAATCTCATCGCTTAATATACGTTACAATGTCATTGAAATTTTATGAAGTCCTAGAGGTAATGTAACTGGTGACACTCAAATATGTGAACAGTTGGGAAATGTTTCGCGTGATCGAGCCGTTTGTTATTGTCGCATAATGGAGAAGGGTGACTCGTCGTTTTGGCGCGGAACGCCGCTGTTGCAAAATCACATTCTTTTCACGGATATTACATGATATATTGCATTGAATAAACTAAAAAGCTTAATGTTTTGAATTCACTTACAAATTAATTAATGTCATAATTTCTGAAATCTTTTAAACTCTCTGAAACACGCCACGAAGTAGAAGTAGTGTTCTCTTCTATTCTGTCTACAGATTGTACTTAAGTTAATGGATAAGTTACGAACTGAGTTAACTTTGTGTTTTCAGGTAGACGGACTTGATCGTAAAGTTTTCTTCGTTAATTTGAACAAGTCAAGAGATTCTCAAACCCATCAGTGGCGTTGGAAGTATTACAATTTTCTATCAATTTATAATTATGATATTTATTTCCAATAAAGCCAAATAGTTACGTTATGATATAATTGCAAACGTTAAACTCAAAATATCTATATTCTGATATTACAACTACATAGGTAGTTTGTTATAAAACTTCTTCACTGTTATTAATACTCAAAAATGTTCACGTCGAAACTTCCACAGGAATCCACCGCAAATTACAACGAAATTACAAGTTGTTTCCAAAAAAGTAACTTGGCCAAAAGTTGCTCCGCCTAAAGAATTATGAAGATTAGCATAACAAAGTAAACTGAACTGTATTCACGGAATGCGTCTTCCTGGAGTGAACCAATGTTTCTTCTTATTTACTACACATAAATATTAAATAATAGCGAGGATTTAAATTTACCTGAGACTTGGCAGCCCTTGTATCGCAGAAGTATGATTGCTCGAAAAGCAGTACGTCGCAGGCTCGGTCACTTCGCTTCCGCTACCAATTACGCTAATGGAATTTATTTCGCTTCAAACTCGAGCTTCTTCAACTAGTCTCCTGTCTGCACTCGGAGGGCTCTCACAACTTAGTTATCAACTCGAGACTAATCTCACCGGCAATTATTCTTTCATTTGACTGGGATGAAATATGTCCCATTTTTATTCGAAATTAATCGTCCAGAGATTAAAATCTGTAATGGAGATCGCCGGCTAAGATCGCTCAAGTTTTTATTTGAAAAACTTAGAAAGTAGTCTTTAAGCTAATACGTGTTCTTTGTCTCGAGTTTCGTTTCACCTCCCAGGAAGTTCCCCCACAGGAACTAATATTAGTCAATTAGGTATTCAGGACGCGCGGCACACACCCCGCTTTCTACGTCTGGCCACTGCCACCTACTGCCTACGATCTCGCCGCTACGCTTTGTAACGAGACTTCCCTATTCTTGCGAAATCTCAGTCTTGGGCTTGGATAGTCTTTCTATATGAATCTTTATTATATCTCAATTTTAATGCATATCGTTAAAAAGTTATGAATGCACAATAAAACGCACTAACACAGTTTCATGACCTATTTTTGTTTACATAGAAGCATGAATTCTATTTAAATTAATTAATATGTACGTTTTAGACTAAACTTAAAGTTTTATCCGTAAAACAGTACATGCTTTTATATAGGAATAAAAAGAACATATTTATCCTGAATAAATCTGAATTATATAGGGATATTCGTGCTATATTCATCACATACAAACGTTTCTGCAAAGCATAATACGGGGATATGACTAGTCAATTCTACAGTGAAAGCCCACTTTTAGAGCACTCTTGGGTGTTACGACTTTTATCATAGGAAATCTCTCTCCTTTCTGCATAATTCATCGCTATGAAGTTGAAACCGAAGTCGTAAAAGAAATCGCTCTATGATTTCTTGTCTTTGGGAAACTTTCTACTTGTCTTTCAGAATCAATGGTCGCTGTGGGGCGTGTTGTATTAACTCTCTACTTGCAAATCAAAATACTATTTTTAGGATATACAACAGAACTTTAGTCTGATTTTGAAAATAAGTACGATGCATAAAAACTTAGCGTTATAGATATACACTGGGTGGAATCGGTTCTAAATAGTAATATAGAATATTAATTAATAAATCTTTTTTTTTCTAAAACATCTTCATTAAAAGAGATTATTATTAAATTGTTGAGTAGCAATAAATAAAAAATTTAATAGCGCGTAAAATATTTTTTATTTTATTTAATCATTTTTAAAATGCAGTTAATCTTTAATAAAAACATATTTACAAAGATGCACCCATTCTCGAGACGTTTTCAGAGGGCAATCACAAATGGATTCTTATAAAGTTACTTTTTGCTCTTTCCAGAAGCAAAGGAGTTCTTCAAGAGAAACGCTTTAAAGTACATTCCAAAAAAATTCCTATGGCGAAGGCAAGTATTCAGTATACAAAGATTAGTCGGTGAATTTTTAATATTTTCTATCTAACTATTTGTTCGTCTGTTCGTACCACCTATTTTACTCTGAGAGTATTTGCACATTTTAATTTTTCACTTTTATCCATTTGTGAGCAGGCAAGCTCGTGTCGGCCGCACATAGCCGAGTTTTTATTGCTTATCTTGAGATCATAATTAATTTCTGTAATCCTATTGAAACTTTTTTGCTGCATTTAATTACCT
>LQNK01000185.1:549385-592280 GCA_001586405.1 Phoebis sennae | reverse complement strand
CATCCCTAATGGAAATCATTCGAAAAATTTACAGTGAGGGGAGACGTTAATAAAAATTCCGCGTTGAAACAACAAATTAAACGAGGCCGAGCTGCTCGAAAAGCCATAAGTACCTATCTCAATTGCCATCAATAAGGAATCCAAGCCGATGCGATGTATTTTAAGCACGTTTCAGCTTACGGTTTTTTGTCGCTAGGACTGTAAAACGAATTGGCTCTTAAATTCTTCAGAATGTAATGTTGTTTGAGTTTTATTAAATCGAGTGTAACCATTCCCGACATTACGCAAATGGCGAGCCCTCCCCTACATCTGTCGCGGGGATGCACCCCCTTAATAAGTGTTAACGCTCGCCGGCTGCGATGAACAATCCGTCCCGGTCCGAGCTAAATCTCTACAAATTCTTGATACAAATTAATACCACAGGAGAACTCGGCGAATGTCTTTTGTAATTTCATTATGTAATATTACTGCGCCCCTTCAAATAAAAGCTAATATAACTGTTAAAAAAATCTTGCCCTATTATGCATACCTGACTTCATTATTTTGAAATGAAAAAGACCAATTATATTTTACAAGGAATATATTTTATACATAAGAAATATCAATTATTAACTAACTGGCTCAAGTGCAAATGAATGAATTAATAGCCAGTAAAATGTTTGAAATGAAACTACTTTAATTTCACAAATATTCTGAATATACCAGGGCCGTGATTGCTACAATTCATTTTTCAGACCATTAACCGTGTACGGCGCAGTCCCTGCGTGGATGAATGGAGTAAAATAAGTGCCAAGTAAAATAGTTCAGAACTAGCATCGTGGTTGCAAAATGTAAATGAACAATTAAATCGTTTGTCGTTGCCGAGCACAGTGATGATAATTATTTAAGTTTGCAGGGAGCGCCCAGTTGTCATGCGGCGATAGATCCCGCCTAGCACTGGAATGCTCGGACCCTGTTTTCTCTATTAAACGCCGACACTTCTGCTATTCCTAAATTATTATCAAAAGCTTTCATTACTTGGCTCCGTAACAAAAGGGCTCTATAAATGTAGCAACGCCGTGATTCAAGTTCTACAAGTTAGATTCAGCTACGCCTCCGAACCTATTGTTCTCGGCTAGAAATCATAGTTCACATTGGGTGCGAGGTGAAATCTTGATTAATTTGTTACATAGTTATAGGAAGTTCGTGGCGACAAAGAGCTAACAGTTAAACTTACTACAAAGCATTCATTTAGTGACTTTTCAACTAATGATTAATATGTTAAGCGCACTTTAAACAAATACTGGTTTACTTTTATCGTTTGAATAGAATATTAATAAATAACAATAATTCACTATAGACAAAGTATAAAATTTACATTAGTCATAATATGCAATAAACACCCACAAATTTCCAATTCAAATCAAAGCTGTTAGCTAGTTGTCTCTTTGTAGTTTCTTCATAATCCTTCCGCTAACAATAGCGCATACGGTGACGTTAATTAAATTTCATTGATTCAAAGCTCATTTGTAAAGTGCGCCGAATACCTACATATCAGTGGACGCGCGAGAGTTTCACGGAAATGAAAATGGTTCACATTCGGCAATAGTGGAATGCTTTCAACGCGCGTAATTCAGTTAAACGTGTAATTTATGACTAGCAAATTACTGGCATGACTATGTCTGCATCACTAATATAATACTGCACTGACGCATATACCCTTACCATAATTATTACTTGTATCATTTCAAATCTGCTTACAACGTGTATGTGTGGCAGTCTCGTTTGAATTAATGACGAGTGTTAACTTATTCCATTAATTATAGACATCTATGAATGTTTATATTTTAAAGCTGTTTTTAAAAAATACGTTGCCTTCTCATCGGTTTTCTAAATCATTTGCACTTTTCAGATCACAATAAAATTGAGCTTAAATATAATTTTGTTTCAAAATGTTAAATAAATGAACGCTTTATGGTTCTATTATTTTATTAAAACTTATGAGTAATTGCCAATTGCTTAAACTACCAAACAGTAAACAATATAAACCCAAAACATCAAAATGACCATTGTATGACCATAAACTAGCGTTGTTTAATAGTTACAACAAGCTAGAGTTTTATAAAGTCGTCTGCAAACATGGTGGTGCCAATAAAGTATTTCACTTGGAAGTGTGATATTTTTTATATTCTATAGAAAAAATAACTACTAAATTTACATATGAGTTTAATAAAACAGGACAAACCGCATTAACTGATTTTTTTTAAATTAGTAAAACGTCAAAAGCCAAATTCTTAGGTTAAGAATTTCTGTTGAAACATTTCATTTACTTTTAGGTAAGGTTTAGTGCACAGCATCAAGTTTATAAATTACTAAAATATATCAGTATGTGCAGCTATAAGAAAACGCACGAATGGATGCCTGCATGAATGCTAAGCATGTGTGAATGAGAATAGAAAAACTTCACTATATTAGCATTTTTAAATTTACGGTATGTTTCAAATACTTTAGTAGATATCATTCATCAAACAATTTGATTATCACCGTTTTGTTCAATGAAAACCTTTAAATAAAAAATACAATAATCGAGGTTTGGCAATTACTTAATTAAGATAACTAATTATCGGCTTCCCTGAAACATACTACTGAAATCATAGAAATATTTTGAAACTAATTTTTGTTCAGAAAAAGTGTCTTCTTAAATACTTCACCGAAGTGTGCGAATTAATTTTGCTCCTGAAGTGTATAACATATACAAGAAAGAAATTATGATATATGTATTCAAATTTATACATGAAATTTTTAAAATGTTATCAAATTTAACTGGGATACATATAAAGGATAACTGTTTTGATCACAATAAAATCATAGATTAATAAATTTGTCTGTGTGGTATTGGCGCTGCTTGCCATATTACAAGCTTTTAGCTTAGTTTGGCAGCAGAGGCTCATACAAGTTTATATAAAATTGTATAAAATGTATAATGGAAACCATTATATGATAAAAGAAATCAATTTGATGTTTGTATTTTTATTTCATAGTTTATAATATGTATGACCGCCTCCAATATGACTCTTCGCAATTTTTATTATCCTTAACCTAAGGTAGCCTGGATGAAATTGCTTGAAAGCAATAAGGCCGCCTATTGTACATTGACTTATAATTACTGCTTTTATATGTATGTAAGTGGTGTACAATGAAGGATTAAATAATAAATAAAGAATAGAAAAAAATATAATCCATTGCCAGACGCGTTCAAAAATATTTTGCTAAAACATAAATAAGGCTTTCTATTTATGTTTTAGCAAAATATTTTTACTCTCTCTATATATGTTTTAAATATGTACAGTATCTATCCTTTCTATTTAATTTTGCTTCCTTCTTCCATAAGGTCGCTTGGAAGAAATTGCTAGTTAGCAATAAAGCGGTCCATTGTTCTTATATTAATGTGTTATATTCGGTTGTTTGTACGCAATAAAGTGTATTCATTCATTCATTCATAAGTGTATAAAAATGTATTTGAGGCAACTTGTAATTTTAATAGAGTATTAATTATAGCTAAAATGTAGTATACTCAAAAAGACAGGTATTTTTCAATTGGTAAGCTCCGCTTCCCACCACCCAGGTCTAGAGTTCCATGTTTTTTCTTTGTCAATGCACGCGGAACATGTGGATCACCTGATATTTAGTGACTGACTGCTTCCCAAGAACATCTACAACACCAAGGTGTCGCTGATGCCTTGCCGGCTTCAAGGAAGTGTAGGGGATAAAGTGAGGATTAGAGTTGGGGGACGAGTATAACAAGATGGGAGAGGAATGGGTTGGGAATATAGGCCCTGTATAACCGTGTGTCGGGGTATAATAGCAGACGCATCAACAATCAACATGTTTTCAGTTTGCGTCAAACACCTCCCCAAAAATAGTCGTAGCTGTGGGAATATCATTTCTTTTATAAAAGAAGAATACCAGCCGACGAGTGCCAACCATATTATTTTTAACTGGTAAATAAACTTATAACGTTTGTTTGTTTGGTTTTGTTTTTTATAAAACAAAGTTTTTCAGCAAGTGTGTGCGTTATATATTTTTACTACTGGGCATAAAATTGTTCATAACCTGTACAAAACCTAGAATAATTATTATGCCGGTCTAAGGAAAGCCGCGGGTAGTATACATTTAGTATTATTTCTTTTCCCGGCACCTTAAAGACAAATTTATTTATTTCGTTTCAACGGAACAATGTAATAAAATAAACTTACCTTAAACAATAATAAATATACTCATTTAATACAATAATAATTATTATAATTGAAATAAAAGAGGAATTGAAATTAAACTTTAGATTTTTTTATTATCTGGGCTTTTTTTATTTTTTAAATAATATACAAAATAATTAAAATATTATGAAATAAAATAGTTTTTGAAATTAAAACAATACTTACTGAACGTTACTAACCTATAGTTTTTAAAGAATATAATTATTATCTATTGTCGAACAATTTTATTTCTATGATATACTAGAGCCAACTGCATTCAGCTGTTCTAAATTTATCAAGAAATATTATTTTCAGTCCACGATGCCAAATGTATTCTGTGAATATGTATTATTGGAATAAACGACTGGGTAAACAGGGTGGTATATAAGAGCACACCAATAATACAAGAAATAATGATATAACAAAAGTAACTAAACCAAATTACCAAAAAATATATTAAAATCACTTGGTCTATCTATAAAGGTCGCTGAAGATTCCTTATAATATTAGTTAATATCTATAATTTATGAGGTGAGGTCAAAATATACAATTGCAATGTTTATTTATTTCCTACTAAAACTATTCTCAAGATGCGCTCCCTGGAACTCTATAGAAACGCTTGTCATCATACTACAAAGAAAAAAACTTGTTTCGGGAAAAGTTTTTCATGGGATCAAACATAATAAATAATATAAAATTATGTTAAAAATCCGTTGTGTAATTTCAACGATCTAAACACACATACTGACAGATGCGGAAAGCCGTTTTTCTTTATAATAAGAACCTACTAAGTATGTAGTGATATTTCTTTGTCAACAAATAGTTTGCCTACAAGATTGTAATTAAATCCACGCATGTTTATTCTAAATCAAAAAGAAAATGCAGATTTTTTATAGTTAAGTTCATACGTAACAAAAATAATATAATCCATAACTTTAATAAACTCTGACCTTATGATAAGTTTTATCATTATAAGTAAATGCTTTGTTGTCATTAATAAATCTTATTTGCATAAACATTGAAAAATAATATTTTAAATTGGAACTGTATGTATTGCTTTTCTTATGCATACCTACAGAAAAGAATTTGGGTGTAGGTTGGGCCACAATAACAGCGGAGCACCGAATGTAATTTTCCATAATTACTTATATTTTCGTTTGAATTTTGTGTTGTGTGTAAAACTTACCTTAAACCATTTTGTATAAAAATGTTTAAATAAGCTTTCAGGGCCATGCCAATTATAATTATCTCCTCCCTTACTCAATGTGTCACATTGAGGATATTATTTTCTCTATGTTATTATTGAATAGTAACTTACCTGAGTTGGTAAGAGTGTTATCCCCATGGCCAGTAGAGGTATCAACATCAGCGTTAACGTCAGAAACAAGAGGCAGAAGCACGGCGCATGCCCACGCGCATATCAGAACCAACCGCCGCGCACTCTGCCAACCTGACCAATGCTTCAGGGCCCGCCGCTTAGCCATCGCACATCACCAACTATTATTCTAAATCTAGCTACCAATAACTATGATCACTAAGCATCTAAATATAAAAAGTTATCGTGCTTTAAAACTTATAAGCTCGTATGTGTAAAGTTGCTGAAGTTTGGAGTAGTTATCGAGTGTCGTAGAGTTTAGTTCGCACGGGAGCGACACCGGGAGATAGGGTGAGTGACGAGAACGTGACGGCGTGGTCGCGGCGGCACTGTCCGCGAGTCCACATTGCGGCCACGACCGGCTCCCACGGAGTCCCGTCGTCTCACACCCGGCTGCGAGGAGGGCCACTGCGCGCGCACCACGGCCCCGCAGCCAATAGCGCCGCGGGGGTGGGACCGCGCTTAAGACGCGCGGAAGTATATGCGGAGGCCTATGTACAGTGATGATAGCGGACAGGTGGTTTCGCGGCCGTAATTAGCCATTTGATAAGTTATTGCCATTACATAAATACTTTCAAAACGTTTCGCTGTTAAGATAGCCGAAATCGTATTACAACGAACTAATAGCCGCTTCCATTCCATCGTTAAGTATTCCAACTTTGGCCATCTTGTTGCCCAATCTTGTAATCCCTCTATGAAGTTTTTGATAAACTTATAAATTTAAGTTTTTGCTGAATACTGTAGGTTGCTGTATACAAAGTTCCTATTTGGGTCATGAGAAATAATTTTAATGAAGAACCTTTTGCAACTGCAGTTGCAGAAAAATGTTACAAATAATGAATCTATGAATTTACGTCATTAATATTTGTTTAATGTATTAACTAAGGTATATTTATACGAAATTTTGTATAGAATGTGTCCAAATAAAAATATTAAATAAGCAAAAGGCAATTAGGAGGTAACAGCAATATCCTAGTTGTAGCTAATATTACCAAATTTGGGATAAAATATATAGGTATATACAAACTGTAATCAAATTTAATTAACCCATTGTCCAGGAAAATGAGTCAAATTAGAGCAGGGATCTTGGAATGAAAGATCGTCAGCTATAAACTTATAAAACCCTTTATTTTCTCGTCCTAGCCTACTTATCGTAAGGTGCACGCAACTACAGAAAATCCAAGATATTTGTTTATTAGCTTAATAAGATTTAGATAAAGTCGCGGACACTGTACGATAAGCAGGTTTTGACACAATTTTAAGTACGTCAAAATAAAGCTCCTTATATCCTCCAGTACCTGCGACGATTCTAGTTTCCTCCTGGTAAAGAAGAAAGGGAACAACTAGTGGACCTAGGTCCTCATGTCACCGGCGCCACTATTTCGTACAACGTCAACTTGATTTTCCAAGTTCAGGGAAAATCCCACCCCATTTGTTTCTTGTTAATATTGTACGTTGAATGCCATCCCCACTGACGGTAATTGGAAATGCCATCTAGGATGGCTCACGTCTAGCTAAAACTAGAGTCTAAATACAGTCAGGGAATATAAACTAAAGGCAATCGTAGAACATTTTGTATCACATTCACAGTTTGTATTAAAACAGATCAACAATAATACACGTATCACAACTTTCAATTGGTAGAAACTAATTATACTTTTATATTGTTTCGCTCATATATCTTGTAATTTAATAATATTATTAGAGTATTGAATTAGTGACCAAAACCAAATTTATGTAGATTTGTATTTATTAAACAATAATTAGTCTGTAAACCACAAGAACCAAAAAATTCTGAGCTAAATTAAAATAATCATCAATCGATAACTACATTAATTTAAAAAAAAATAAAATAAAATAAAATTTTTAAACACTTATAATGTAATCAAACCAACCAAACAACCAAAGTAGCAGCATGGAATTAGAATTAAGTAACATTACGTTCTTTAAGAGACTGATATGATGTATATTTTAATTTCTACTAAAATAAATTTTATTGTGAATGGAATTCTTAATTTTTTTAAGGATTATCTCATTCAATCTAAATCCTAGAGGTAACTTGAAGAAGAAATGCCATGTTTAGTTCACCTGAAAATGTCTGCAGAATAACGAATATAGTAGGTACGTTGCCGAGTGTGCATTTTTAATAATTTTAACGCAGCAAATCCTGATAAGATTATTTTATGCATAAATCTTTCCTTATGAAATGACTTATTTTTCCTGTGTAGCTATAGTAGAGGGTCCCAAGTTAGCACGACCTCCACCCAACTACTAACTACTACTACTTCAATATAATATGTGTAATAAATGTTTGTGGCCATTTTTTTCTTTTTCTATGAGTTTGGCAAACAAGATGGTCAAGTTAAAAAGCATATTCACAAAAATATATTATTCACTTTTCTCATGGTTATCAAATAGGTGAAGGTCGTGCTTTTGAATTAATGTAGGTATGTATGATTTTTCAAAGTTAGATTTTGTCAAATTTAACTATAACCAAAAAGATTTTAATGCCATTTTAAAAATACCCTTCAAAATTAACCTCGTTTAATGTAGCGTATACTTAAATAGTGAACTTGTTATAGCTCACCCACACATCACTCTAATTTTTAAATTAAACCCCTTTTTCAAGTGGTTGTCTAGAAGGACATGCTACTTAGCGTTTACTTCTTAATTTCAAGTTTTTTTTCTAATTACTTTTTTATGCCTATGATTGTGTGCAATAAAGCATTGAATAGTTTCTTAGCTGTGATTTTCGGGCCATAATAAATCACTCTTATATATTTCATTTAATTTGTCAATTTGTCAACCGATTTGTCTTTATTTATTTTGCTATTTATTTTCTTTTATAGTTGTTATGCAAGAAAGAAATGATGATGAATTTTCTACTACATTAAAGTACTTATGTACTGTTTACGCATATGAGAGTTATTTAATATTTTACAATACATTTTCACATCTCGTCCGAGACGTGGTGCATCAAAGATCACAAAAAGTGTTGTGTAAAAGATGTGAGGGAATCAAAACCTCATCATGAATCGAACAAGAGGCGTTTACTAATTTTCGAAGCTAATAGATAATTATTATGAATTGTACATTACCTGTGTCCCTTACCAACGTTAGTAAGAAAGGTACAAACAATGTTTTGTATAAGGTTACCCTTTGAAAAAGTATTTATCTCAGTGATATAGGTGTTAAAATAAAAGTGTAATCACTCTGTGAAAGACTAGTGCCTGAAATCTTAGATACTAAAGGAACTATATCATAAAATCCTATAATTACGCTATAGATACATATATTTACATTACCTACGCCTTTCTTTCTTTTCAAAATTCTAATTCAGTAGAGTGCGTTACGCATAGCCACACTTTAAAAATCCTCACTGCCTCACAAACGATAAAATTAATATAACATTTAACGAAAAAATTGTATGACCAGGGAAAATAGCTCAGCATCTACCTGGCAGAGCTGTTTTTCAGCCATTCCTGAGCCCCTAATACGTTAGTCAGGTGCCGAGTTGTCAGAGCGCTTAAACAGAGAAGAAAACTTAAAAAAATTATATTTAAACCTTACAAACTAATAATACATAATTAAAACTGCTCTATGTCACGAAATGTTTCAAGTTTATGTTTGTGTTTTTGCGTGGGTCTTTGGCTGTCTCTTCTCCATGCTTAAGCCACTCCTTTTCCCCCTTTTGATGTTGATGTTTTATATGTTCATGGGCTGGGGTCAGTCATAACATCAGGTACACCGCATGCTCCGCTTGCCTGCTGTATCAAAAACAAAAATATTAAAAGATAAACATATCTCAAAACCGTCATTTTATTTTACTTACTAGCTTTCTGCCCGCGGCTTCGCCTGCGTGCACTAAAAAATCTGTCCTTTGTGGATTTTCAAAGTAGAGGTGGTATTTTTGCAAAAATCCCGTTAATAAACTTCAATTTTATTTTAAAAGAATTATCCAATCATTACGAATTAATAACTGTTATATTTTAACTTTTAAGTCCGAAGTATATCCTAAATTAAATATTACAAAAGTGTCACTGTTCATGTTTATAGAATTCTAATAATTCTATTTTTTTTTTTTGCAAAATATTGACATTTTGGAAATCTGTTGTATACTTGTATACTCTCAGAATGCAAGAGAATTATTTGTTTGCACGTATTTAACAGATATTTGCTTATGGAAGCAAATAATATCTTCTGCATTTTGGTTAGTCTTTGTAGCGATTGGCCGACATGATCGTAATCTACTTTGGCGATCAAGAGAAGGCTACATTTATCAGTAAAATTACAGTGCAAACAACACTTAAAAGGGTTCAACTTATGCGTATTAAAGATATTTTTCGATGGATCACTTTGAAACCTCATATCTTTTTTAATGTTAACCTTTTTGAATAAAACAAACACTAAAACCTCTGGGGGGCTTGCCGTAATACATAATCGAAAACCGCATTTAAATCGGTAAAGCCGTTTCGGAGTGCGTACAAACGCCCGACAAACAGACAAAAATTCTAAAAATCATTGTTTTGAGTTTAGAATCATAAACGAAACATGAAACGCTAATTTCTTGAAAATATTAGATGTACAGACGCGGCTAGTCTACGATTTTATTATATGTATAAATTAGATAAAGGTGAGTTTTTCAGGACCAAATACAAAGTATGAGGAATATCAAACAATAGTGAAAGGTGTCTCAAGGCCGAATCAGAAAAATCATTGAAAAATACATTAATCGAGGTAAGACTTGACCCGATTGATTTTACGAAAACATAAAATCACGATATTTTTTCAATCATCGGTAATGCTTTTCACCCATAATTTTTTTCTGCTATAGACGAAAAAGAGGACCTACTTTACCACACATTACTTTATCTATAGAGTACCAGCAGCAGCTAGGTCTTTTACTCTACACTTTTAATGTTATTCTTAATAATACTGCTAGTACTTTCATTTTAGTCATAGCAGGATCGGATTTAGGGGGAGCAAGCAAATAAGCGCTTAGACCAGTGTTCCCCAAACTTTTTGTGTCGTAGACCCCTTGCCATGTTTTTCCGTGTTGGGTAGACCCCCCTTTTTAGCTGATATTGATTTCCTGTAAATTTCTAAATGTAGTGAAGTTTAATGTTAAAAACTTAAAGTAAAAACACATGTTGTTTTTTTTCGCTGACGTAGATCTCTTGCAGGTTGTCATAGACCCCTAGGGATATAGACGACTGTGGGAATCACTGGAATAGACGAATTCTCAATTAAATCTCCTTTTTTCAAAAAGGTTGAATATTCTGGACGCAGGAATAGACGAATAAAGTATTCATATTACCTAGGAAAAATGGCTCAAAGTTTGAAAAAAAAGGAGATGCGTTTATCTTACATATTTCGTGGCAGAGCTCAAACACCTCTTTTTGCAACATTGTAAAGAAGTGACAGAGAACTACTACTACTACCTACTAATCTTAAACTCTATAGTATAGCTTTTCTTTGGGAATAAGAGCTAAGATTGAACCTTACGCTTAAAAAAAATATGTTGATGGTATTTAGGATATTGCACTTTTCCAAAAGCATTGATGATGTCGTATTCTTAATAAATGACAGGTAGGCTCTACAATAATTGTCAACTTATCTTTATTAAATATAGATAGTACCTTTTTAATGTTATTAAATATTGTTCTACCCAACACAATTGCTAAATAATTTCTTCACTGTTACCATCTCTATCAAGTTGTCATTTTAATTTAATGCCCTCTAGAGTATTTTCAGAGAATCAGCCTAGTTCCAATAAGGTACAGTGAGAATAATGTATATGACCGAGGGGTGTAGGCACCCTGCAACTTTGGAGCGAAATGGTCGTAATTAGTATTATTTTAAGAATTCGTTTTCTTTCATTACTTATGTTGATTATAATTTGTAATAAAAACCGTACAAATTATAAACATAATTTTTAAGATCAATGTTATCTAACCAATGACATGGTGAATTATTATTATTTCTCCAAATCAAAAAATGCTGAAAGGAGTCTCGAGGCAAATTTTGACGATAATAAAAACTGCTTCATTGGATTTTAGAAAAATTGTTTTATCGAGCCAGAAATGGAACCTGTTGATTTTGCAAAAAAAATTATATCCTGTATATTTTTTTCGATCGATAGTACTACTAATTAGAATAACTTTTTACACTGTAATGACATAGGCCAAAGGTGAGGAAACGCTTTATTTTCGCATAATCTTCATAGTTTAGGATTTAGCCCTGAAAGCCCATTTAAAAATTCGCCTTTATATCCATACCATACATTAGATAGAATGAAGAAACTTACTTATACCTATGAGAATAGAATAGTTCTACCACTACTTTGAAAATCCACAAAGGACAGATTTTTTAGTGCACGCGGGCGAAGCCGCGGCCAGAAAGCTAGTAAGTAAAATAAAATGACGGTTTTGATATATGTTTATCTTTTAATATTTTTGTTTTTGATACAGCAGGCAAGCGGAGCATGTGGCAGGTGCACCACATGTTATGACTGACCGCAGCCCATGAACATATACAACATCAACATCAAAAGGGGGAAAAGGTGTGGCTTAAGCATGGAGAAGAGACAGCCAAAGACCCACGCAAAAACACAAACATTAATTTGAAACATTTCGTGACATAGAGCAGTTTTAATTATGTATTATTAGTTTGTAAGGTTTAAATATAAAATTTTTAAGTTTTCTTCTCTGTTTAAGCGCTCTGACGACTCGGCACCTGACTAACGTATAAGGGGCTCAGGAATGGCTGAAAAACAGCTCTGCCAGGCATATGCTGAGCTATTTTCCTTTCTCATACAATTTAAAAATTCGCCTTTATATCCATACCATACATTAGATAGAATGAAGAAACTTACTTATACCTATGAGAATAGAATAGAAAAAAAAATTATTTAAATTTATTGCAAAGTTAAAATTTCCTAATTTACAGATCATAATCCTGTAATTGAGGATTAATATATTTTCTTTTTTTAATTATTTATCAACACACAAAACTATGAGCTACAAACATGGATTATAAATAAATTCAATTTAAATTCACACTGAGGTTATAGGAGCTGTTGATACTAATAACGAGTTGAAATAAATATCAAGAATTATGGTTGGTCTATAAAGTATAAAATCAAGAGGTTTCCTACTGCAGTCAAAATTTATGAGTATAATATAAAAGTTAAAAACAGTTTTCTCCAAAAAGAATTTATTAAGTCTATTATGTGACAAAATCAGTATAGAAGTTTTACTAAAACTTAAACATTAGTCAATTATTATCCACCCTTTTTCCACTTTTCACCGGGTGTATATTCAGTCATAGGTCTACCAGATATTCCACATGTGCCAATGCCAACCCTTCCTTCCAAATTGTCAGGTGACGCAAATATACTCTTGCTTCGAATACCTGGCTTTTTGGAAGCCTTTGAGTGAAATGAAAGCCATTTATTTTTCTCACTCTCTCTTTCTTCTTCTATTTGTTTAAATCTTTGCTGTTTTTTTTGCTTCTTCTTTTTCAAATATTCTCGGTTATACCCTTTGCCGTGTCTGCAATAAATATTTATAATTTGTATAAAAATCTACAAGTGTACTACTACACTGCTTTTAAACTACCAGATTTTTAAACAAAAATCTAATTAAAAGTATAATTATTGTAATTGAATCCATTTCTACTATGTTTAATTGGTAAAATTAACACATCATCAATTATAAAAATATCAAAAAACATTTGCTATATAAACAATTATTAACAACTTACTTTGCTTCATCGCCACTTAAAGGTCTCTTAATTCCAGAGCCGAGGGACTTGACATCCAGCATTGATATAGATTCCAAGGTTGTGTACCCATCAAATTTCACCTTTAAACTATTCTCGCCAATGTCTTCAATGGTGGCCTCATAAAACCTAGAAACCAATTCAAGTAATTCCAATAATCACATATATGTATTTTTTTACACAAATCATCATTACAGTTGATTTTTATTATTTAAATAAAATCAGTTTTTTCAAACTGATAATTAAAATAATAAAAGTGAGTATAATTAACAAATGACATGAAAACAATAAATAGTTTAATGGTTCTTTATAAATTGAGTTAATTACCAAATGATGCCATAAATAGGAATAATGTTGTTCAAATGAAGATAAGATTATTAATAATATCTATGTGTATTCTTATTTTCTTTTCAAATCCTCTTTGACAATTTTTTTAATGATTTCTGAATGTTCTTATTACATAATTTAAATTATTCTATAATTTGTATGGAAAAGCAACAAACAACAAATTATCTGAACCTCAAAAGTAAATGTTCATGTGAATCATTTTCCAATTTTATATTCACATTTTTCATGAAACAAAAAAACAAGAAATTGAAAATTATTAGTTACGGACCATTAGAGATAAATAGAAGTAAATACTAAATACTAACATGCCATCTGCTTTCCATTTGGCAAGACACTTCTCTCCGATATGCCACTTAGGAACAGCTGCCGCTTCACCGCTCTCCGCAGCCAGCAGGGAAGCTGTAACATCATCATTATTACTAGAACTATGAACATGGACATTGGGTTCACCCTCTTGAGTTTTTATTAGATCTTGAGTCAATTCAATTACTTCTTCCAAATCCGCCTTTAGTTTCAAAAGTTCTTCGTTTTCAGGATCAGTCAACAGAGCAGCTTCTACCTAAAATATTATTTCAAATAACATTGATTTAATGTGTTAGATTGAAAAACGACAATTACTAACAATAACATTACCTGCTGCAACTGCAATTTATAATTTCTTAGGTCATCTGCCATTATGTTAAGCTTCCGAAAGCGAATTTAGTAGCATAGAACGACGCCAATCCACATGTTATTTTAAACCAAGTTTACACGAAAATATCAAACAACTCTTATGATTACTTTTAAGTATTTTAATATAAACACTTTATTTGAATTGGATATAGCACTGCGTTGAACACATCAGTATTAACCTAAAAATAAATAACAAAATTAAAACTCAACGAATTAAAAAAAATAGAAGGCAATAATAATTTTATTGTAAAAATATAACACACATGACAATCGCCTATCGCCCTTGTTATGTACGTATTTTGACAGTTTAAAAATATAGCACGTTTGACATAATGAATAATCCAAAGAAAATAACAGTCTATGGTTCCCAAAGACCTGTGGAAACACCTATTGATAGTAGATTCTTTTTTTAAATTATTTCTAACCATGGATACGAGTTTCCCAGTCACTATCTTATTAAAGTAAAAGAATTAATAGTTTTAAAGTGTCAGTAGCTAGTTTTAGGGAATTAGATTGTCTGCAACCGCACGTTGTAAAATATAAAAAACTTAAATATTTCAAATAATATATTTCAATAAGTAGAGTACGGGCGTCACAGACTACTATATTTGTACAGAATTGGGACATTACAGAGAACTTTAAGTAACATTGTTATGTCTTATGGTTGTAGGTGAGCATTAAATAAAAGATTCAAATATCAGTAAGTAGGCACACAGCTCAACGGATACGTCTGCACGCCACAGATGACAGGTTTGAAGTGTCAGAAGTGACACTAGCGCCCCACTGGTCTGTGTGCTTACATTTATTATATATCGTGAACACCACAAACATCTTCATCCAGAAGATCAATAACTATTGGAGAATGCTTGAGGGGATAGGTGCTGAAATGGTACTTTGATTTGACTGGTGTCGATACTGACACATTTTACATAGGACAATGATTTACTGCGTTTTTTAACCGATTTAAAAAAAAAGTAGGGGGTTATCAATTCGACCGCTTTTTTATGTATCTTACCGCATAATTTCTCCGACGTTTATGGACGGATTTGGAAAATTCTTTTTGAATTCGAAAGAGTAGTGTCAGTGTGGTCCCATAGAAATTTGGTTCAAGTCCGAACATCCATGTGAAAGATATTCCAGGGAACTCCTCGAAAATCAACAGATTAATTGTTTTACATTGTTCCCGAACGCTAGCAGTTTTAACTTTTGTAGGCACTGGAAAGGTTATGATAAAGTGTCGAGATAAGTAAGAGATAGATAAAAGATAAGTCGAGATTTGAGTCAAGATTTTATTCTAGAACGTTAATTAATACTCGATCTGACAATCGTTTCTCCAACGATCGTAGATTACCAAATCTCTCAAACTCTCTCTCTCTCTCAAACTCTCAATCTCTCTGCTATTTATTCCAAAACGTCGTTTGAGTCGAGATCTGTTACTGAGTATAGATTTAATCGTTGTTTACTTAAATGTGGTGAATAGATGTTTTGATCAACGATTGACATTTTACTATTTAACTGTCTCTTAATTGTTATAGTTTAGAATGAAGATATGTATAGCTTTTTAAAAATCAGTTATTTTATTAAAATATTTGACAATGCTTTGTGAAAAGGAGTGACGTGAAATCTTGGAGACAAAAGTAAGTTTTATTATCGTTTCAATGATCATTGATCATATCCTTACTCAAGACAAGTTTCTGACGAATAAGGCGTCGTCTCAAGTGCTAAACGGTTTTCAAATCAATTTATAGAAGGTAATCTAATCTAAAATGCATAATAAAATTGCTCAAATATGGTCTCGATTACTTTATTATCATAAGAAAATATTATAATTGAGTAGAATATTTACACTAGAATAACTTACGAGTACCTAAGTATGTATAAAATTAGTTAATAAATAAATTACATATCTTCTAGCTCATCGAAAAACTTACGTCTAAATATTTGTAAATTGTGTTACGTTTTTCACATGTAATTGTAGTCAGTCGATAAGTAGGTTAATAAAAATCTAGGAGTTTAATTTTATTTTATGAATAATAAAAATAGGTAATGTTGAATATGCTCGTAGTCTAGCAATTAGCAAAATCGAGCTAGAATTATAATTCTATCCAATTAATTATTTAAATAATATTGTTAAAAAAAGCGCAAAACAAATCTTAATTTAGTAAAAAAATATTATTCATGATTCATCAGCTAAAAAACCTGAAATTACTTTTCCGATATTGCACAGGTAACATTTCTTAATTGATTTCAAACAAATGGAATGCTATTGATAAACATTAAACAATTATTTGTAAAACGTGTCTGCAAGCTATTTATATTTTTAAACGAAACAGCCTTCTTGACAGACGTTACGGAATTTCAATTTAATAATCAATATCATTCTCCACAGGTTTTACTTAAGTAAGCTATATCACAACAATTTCGATTAAATGCTGGTCATGGTCGAGTCCGTTTAAAAACTATATGATAATAAATGAAATGAAATTAACTATCAACACTGACAAGATGCGTCTGTAAGGCGGTAGATTGATGGTAGCGTCTGCGAGAGGCGAAGTCTTCATTATCATCATTCAGTCTCTCCTGTTCCATGGAAACATCTGCGTGAACCGGAGTAACGACCAATTGCTCGTATTCTAAGGGACGTTTCCTGTTAAAGATAATAATATAAGATTTTGGTTTATTGTATAATTATGTGCATTGCATACTCATGTGAATATTCATAACATTAAAGAGTACTACTTTATAAAATCTACTATGTATATCCATTTACTGAACAATGGAGCCGGGTGTTAATTAATCTATAGTATGTGTGTATTAACAAAAAAAAAGTATGTTTATCAGTCATTTAGTTTTTATAGTACAAGCTTTGCTTAGTTTGGGACTAGATGGTGTAGTGTTAAATATCCAGGAATATTTTTTATTTCCTACAAGTTCACTTTATACTAAACTCTCAAGGCATTTTTTAAAAAGAATCATAATTACCCAATTGCTTGTAAAAATGATATCTTTAGCCAGTGGAAAAAGTGAAATTCAGATGCACGGCCTGGTTTAACAGCAGGATTAGCTGCTCCAATATAGAGCCACAGCAGCCATAATATTAACAAACAACCAAGGGCATACATCCAGTGCACCAACACCATTAACAGCAATTTTATTGCCACCTGAAAAAATATATGAATTATATTGTCAACTTAATCATTAACTCTATGTAGGTAATACTAAAAATAATGAATTTATATGAATAATAATAAAAAATAAGTTACCAACAATTATATTAAAATATATATTGTATAAATAGTACTTACACCTGCAAGAGATAACCACCTATTACACAAATGGGAATACCAATTTTTGTTTTTCGAATGTACATTTATTGCAGGCCGCACATCGCCATTAGACGCCCGTCCATTCATGATTGAGGAATCTGTAGGAGAAGGTGTGAAATCCTGAAAAAAACATTAGATAATGTTAATCTATACCAATATTATGCAGGGAAAAGATTTGATTTTTGTTTGTGTGTTTATTAGAACTGAATAGGCTCCGAAACTACTGGACCATTGTGAATGAAAACTTGCATAGAGATTCTTTGAAATCTGACAAAGGACATAGGATAGTTTTTATTCTGAAAATCCTACGGGAACGGAAGATATACGCAGGTTAAACCGCAAAGCACGGCTAGTGCTATATTTTTTTTTTTATTACTTATTGTTACCCTTTAAATTCATCAGCGATTTAAATTATATATAAGGTTATTAGTACTTACGCCAACAGTTTTATGGCGAATTCTTTCAGGAAATAATAAATCTAAATCACTTCCAGTTGCTCCATAAACTTGTGTGTCCCTTTGTGAGTGACCTTGAAATCTGAATAAAAATATTGTTATTAAATAATTAATATCATCCATAATATACTTATCAATTTTTTTATCCTTAATAAACCCATACAGATAAGAGTAGATTTAATGTGTGATAAAAATTATGATACATTGAAACTATTGATAATTCATAATGTATGTACATACAGAATTATTCATAGAAAGTACAAAAGTAAAATATCCTTGGAGTCAAATGTTACATTGCAGATAAAAACTTAATGAGAATGTTTAAAACATTGTGACTTTTTTTAATATAATAATGAATCAAACAAAATCAAATGACTTTCCATGCATAAAATATGAAAGATGATTAATCAACAAAAACAAAAATCCTTACCTCATTTCACGCTTGTGTTGTAAATCAAAAGTTTGAGCAAGAGCAAAGTAAGAATAATCAATGCTAGCATATGTGATCAAGAAGGGCATAGTGACGATAGGTGCAAGTTTATTGATATCACCAATGATGATGAATGTAACGGTCACTACTGCTACTACGATCATGGAGTATATAGGCACTCTATTAGGCCCTCTCTGCAATTTTTGAACATAAAATAATGAATAACTTATATAGAAATGAATTAAACAAAAAATAAGTTTTAAGACATACCCCATGACCTAAAACATCCAAACCAGGAATGACTTTTTCATTGCTAATACTCTGCAACACTCTAGGAGTACCATACATTGCTCCCAGGCAGGAACTCATAGAACTGACATATAATCCAGCAAGTAATAAAATTTTTACAGCAGACATATCAGCTGTTATAGAAAAGTTTGTAAGCAATGCCTCTCTTGTAACAGTTGCTGCTAATGTTATAACAAACATGAGATAGAGGAAAGTCCTACAAAAGACATTTGAAATTAATACCATTATCACATAATATATATCACATTTATTAAAAATAATTAAAAATAATAATATAAAAGTACCCAGTGCTGATGGCAGCTAATGAGCCATTAGGTATATTAATTGAAGGATTTCTTAGATCACCACTCATATTAATGCCTGCTAGTATACCAGTTATAGTAGGGAAGAACACACCAAAACATTTGAACCATGTATACCCATCTTGATAATCTGCCCATGTATTATTGGCTATGGTACCACCAAGCCATCCCTTAAACTCCACATCTAGAAAAATACAGTAAATTTTTATCACAACATCATCACATCATCATCTGTGAAATGTCTTGGATAGCTTTATAAAGATTATTTATTTATTGGGCCAAATAATCGTAAAATGTTTAATGGATTTAAAATACTAAAAATATTTTTCTATATAATTTATCTTTATAAATCCTTAGTAATCAATAACATTCATTCTAAAATGGACAAATATTATGAGAATATGTGAGGTATTTTTAATTTATTTCAATCTCTAAAATTTGATACTCTACATGAAAATATAGAAACTAAGTAACTACTACAATTGATGTAGATAGCATTGCAAACTAGAAAAGTGATGCTTGTAAGGATATTAAAAATATAATGACACACATTGTACACTTACTTGGAACTGTGGTAAAGGATCCTACAAAGAAGTCAAGTGCGGCTACTAATATAATAAGTAACAGAACAAACTGTAGTTTAATAACCCACTTGACTCCAGCCACATTGATTGTTCCTAATAACAAAACTGCAGCCACAGCAAACCCACGGGCAGCCCAAGTGTTGTCTGTGCCAACAAGACTAGCCATTGATTCACCAAAACCAAACACATTTAATGCACATCCCACAGCCTGAAAGTTTAACAATGTACAATAATTATAGTCAACATGTCTATATAAATAGAAATTATTTTTTTGCCTTTCCATATTAAATTTTTCTGTCAGTGGATCTAGTTTCTTTTATTCAAGAAGTTGATATTATACATACTTGTCCAAAGCAATAGACCATTCCCAATGCTCCACCCATTCTAGACCCTAAAGTATGTGCCAATAAAAAGTAAACTCCTCCACTTTCAATTCTGCATCTTTCACAAATTCCCACAGCAGACAATACTGAGATCAAAGCCACAAAAACTAAAAGTAAAATATAGAAAAAGTTATATATTTTAATAATAGATATAATTATACAAGACATAACTAAGAATAGCAAAATGGAAAATACCTGTAAAAATAACTATTAATATAGCATTAATTAAACCAGCCTGTCCAACCATCCAACCTGACCTTAAAAATACTATAACTCCAAAAATATTTATAAGACATGATGTAAATACACCATCCCACGTCCCAAAGAGAACTGGCTGCGATATGAAGAAGTTCGATTTCCACCACGGAACATCGCCCTAGAAAAAGAAACGATGAGAGTTTGATGATGTCATGGTCAGATAGTAAATACTTAAATTTATACTTATTTTATATTACCTGAACGTCAGCAAATATCTCATTAGCTCCTGAAGCTTGATGACCACCAGTACCATATTGTGATTCGTTTCCTAAATCAACAAAACCACCAGATTGTCTCCTCATACGCGCCCTATCAAAACCTGGTTCTCCACTTTGAAAGGTCGCAACATCTAGATCTGTCCTTCTCGATCGATTACTTTGGTCCATTGTGGTAACTGTATTCTATATTATTGGCTACGTATTATAAATCATTAAGAAAACATTGTTTATTTTAGCTAAATTAAAAAATAATACGAGCTTATGACATTCTAAAAATCCATCAAACGAAATGTCATTTCTAGTGACAACTGACAATGTCAGTCAAGTGCCGATGTCGACTGATCTCCATTCACAGACTACCAAAAAATCTTGAAACATTTTCGTATATTATGCTTATATCTATATCGCAAACCAATTCTACACAACTTACTTGTCTTTAATCAGTGAATGACTCTTTTCTCTTTCGGATTTCATTCTACAGTGAACGAAGTAAGTCATCAAATTATGCTGCAGACACTCTGTCATAAAAAAGCTACAATACAACATTTACACATCAGCAGACACATCCGCGGACGTCATCTTCCAATGTCCTTCGCGGACGAGACGGGCTTAAAACTGGACGCGGTTTTATTTCCCGCGCTGCACCAAATATATTTATTTAAACGAAACGTGCGTAGCGCCAGTTGTAACGAGAAGCAATCCATAATTCCGAAAAGTATAACAAATCATCTTCAATTATATTATTAGCTATACTAACTCAAATCTGTACAGTATTGTTCAAAGAGAAAAATGTCTATTTGTAATATCCAGACCTTTTTTATTTTTACATATATCTTCAGGGAAATATTTCATACAGTTTTTTATATTTAATTGCAAATATTATATACGTTTATTTTAATATCTTATATAATGTTTTGGAATGTAAGAGAATTAAAGCCGTTAACATAAATAGCTGTGAATACCTGACCAAAAACACTTTACATTACAAGTTACCATCTGTTTGTCATCTCGGGTAAAAACCAATCGAAATACCCTATATAATCGAAATCGAAAAGGTGCTCTTCTCATGATAAAAATACAATGAATCAATCTTTACAAATCCACTTTTTTGCAAAATAATAAATCTGTTTTGATCTGATTTGTTGACAAAGATATCAATTTAGTTATTTTTTGTATTAAAGGTGACGTATGTTGTTAGACATGTTTGATTAAAATCGGTTGAGCCGTTAAAAGTTATGGGGGTGAAAGAAGGAACCGTCTGCAAATATATTCAAGTGGGGTATGGAATGTGAGCGCATCGAACGAGAATTAAAATTGATGACTTAATCGAAAGCTTTCTTAGCTTCGTATGATGAGAAAATTAGGACATGGAAATTGTGCCGGTGTTTTATTTTTATTTTTAATTGAATGTCACAAACAATCGTAATTGTGGTTTATTTACCACTGAACTGTACTGATTCATAATTCTGACTCAATACAACTAGCCGCACTTACCAACGTAGAAACAATGAAATATCTAAAAGTAGTAATGCTTATGTGCTCAATATTGAATAATTTTATATTTTATACTTATAGTATAAAGCCGACGTAGATTAATGATCACCACTAAATCGTAACAATGCCAAGTTTAGGTGGTTACTGAATCATTAATAAATAATTCATCATTGGGAAATCATGGTGGTGCCGCCACGCTTATATTGCAATTAGGACAAATGCCCGAATCAATGTCTTACATACTTACCAGCTCTACTGAACTATTTTTTACCTTACATAATACAGAACAGAACACAACTTTCAATTTGTTAGCTGTGAATAATTATAACTATATTTTATAGTGAAAAAGTTTCACATATTTATGCCCGCGCTAATAAACATGTGAGCACGGCTAGTTTTATAGATATCTAAAACAGTCAAGAATTTAAAGATTGAACTATTTATGAATGAAGTATTTTATGATATAAAACCAAATATACTTTCATAAATAATTTCAGGTCTTACATAAAAAAAAAACAAATTAGATCTTATTTTAATAAAATCAAAAGTAAAATACATAGTATAATTACATATATTTTTGTCTAGGTCAGTCCTCGGGTAAAATGGGGTAAATATGTAAATATGTAAATATGCAAATATGCCACTAATGTAATTAATGTAGCAATTCATTCATTCATATTTCAAAGAGCAAAACAAACCTCGCACCCTTATAGCCATATTCACCCTTGCTCCGGCTTCAATTCAATAAACACAAGAAATTCCCTTGTAAATTTTTATGTACATATATTTTTAAGGTAAATTGGAACGGAGCAAGGCAATATTGAATATTCAAATTACTACGAATTTTTTGTTATGGAAAGAATTCAACACAAGGCAAGATGACCTGAATTGTTAGAGATGGTTAGCAATTAAAAGCAGTAAAACGGGTGAGCGAGGGCGGGATACGTGTGCGCTGGGCGGCGCGGCGGCGGCGGTACGGCATGGCGTCACTCCTCGCTCGGCAGTCGGCGTCCGCAGCTCGCGCTCCGATCTCGCGGCGCCTGCCACTCGCCGCCCTCTCCGGCGGTTATGCCGGCGCCCCGGGGCCGCTCGCACCGCGCCGCGCGCCCGCCGCACCCGCGCTGCGCCGCAACCGAACCGACGTCTCCCAGCGAGCCCTCTCTCCCGTAACGTACGCGATTACGCCTCTCACGTCTACATCGAATGTAAATATTTATGGATGTCAGTTTTCAGTTGTTTAGATTGGCTGTGAAATTTAAGGTATGTAAGTTACGTGCGTTTCGATTTTTCACGACAATGTTTATGTATGTTGTTACGTTTTCACTGGATAGGATGAATGATAAGTTGTACCGCATGCCGTTTGTATATGCACCGATATAGCCTCGTGTACAATAATAAGTAATTACTTAATAAGTAATTTGCTAACAATGATCAGTAAATGTCGCTCCGTGTGCCCTTCGACGATTTGGATCGATAGTTTACCATTAAGCGTAGTAGGCCGTGTTGGGTTCAACAGATTTTTTCGCATTTAATTAAGGGATTTACGCAAAACCGCAAAATCATACTGCGCCGCCGCAACAATGCCAATTTGCGATCCTTATACAAACATCAAGAACAACACATACCAAACCATGTATCAATATTTGACACTATACAGCTGATCATTTTTAAAACTTTATTTAAAAAAATATATACACACTTTAAATACAATAGATAGATTCATAAAAGTTAAAAAATTAAACGCTGTTAACACGTGATGTAGAGTACATTAAAATAATATTTGAATAATTTCAAATAAAACCTAGCTGTTTCTAAAATATTTTTGCGTTCTTAATTATTTTATACCACATAATATTTATTGGCATAAAATGTTTAGGTGAGAATGAAATCGACAAGGCGTGTTCGGGTACATGAAGATGCTATTCGTCATAGGTAATATATTGCAGTTATTATTTTTATGATTAAGTAGTAAAAATGTAGAACATTTGTTTATACTTATACATATGTTTAACAAGATTTTCCAGATTTTTATTTTTATTGTAGATAGTAAAGATGACTTCTTAAATTTTAACAGAGTAGATAATATTAGGAACAAATAGCGCCCTAATCCGAACTATTCTACTAATGTATATTAAACCTGCCTACTTATATCCTATGCTGAATTAAATTTAAAGAAAGGATACATTTAATTACTCGCTTCACCCTACCTAAATCATTAAACAAGTTATATACAAAGTTTTCTACAGACGTCGTTCCTGCAACAAACAACAACCACGAAGAAACATCCTTCTTTCTGTAAATATAATTTCTTGAGTTACTTCCTTTTCGTAGACTTTTTATGAATGTTAAACAGCACCTAGCCTTGAAAATTAATTGCACACGAATACGTTTTTATTATCACATTTAAAAAGTACATAAAATGTCTACAATCCAACGAAAAAAAAAATGTTAAAACACACATCACAAAATCAGATTATATAAATTATCAATATATTTATAATTAATACGATTCTATAAATTTTATGCTTGAAGGTAGATTAGGAACGGAACACCATGAACGATTAATATCTTTTACGGGTAGCGTTGTGACAAATGATTAACACTGACACAAAATTCATTTGGAGTTGGTGGGACTGTGATTAATTGAAAATTAAGTATGTCCAAGAGATTCACTTAGTTTTTATAAGCTAAAAAGTAGAAGTACCTCAAAGAAAACATCTCGAAGAGATTCAACTTGAAATATAACATCAAGCAGACATAAATACGTCCAGCAATATTTTTAACATTACCTACTTATATAAGTTTTAATTATTGATCTTGCTACGTTTAGTTTAAAGTATAATTGAACAGGTCACATTTTATGCCTTTTAAAAGAACATAGTGTAGGCCACCAAAACAATATGTAGGAGCGTCGTACTTTCTACGTAAAGAGAAAATAAATAACAGGTCTGTGATATTTAATATCGCGTCAAGGAAATTAACTCACTTGAATTCGTTATATATATTCATAGACGTGAGAATAATTCAAGGTGACATCAGGGGAAACTTGAGTTTGAGAACCTAATTTTACGCTACGTTGATGTCGTTACCTTAAATCATCTTTAAATAAACAATGGACTTGTTCTTGTAGTAAATAACAAATTTAAGCCTTGTCTCGTAACGTTATCGTCCTAAATAAAATCTTAATATATACATATTAAGTATAAAATATACACCTTCTCGGCACGAACTTCAAATGACACAAATACAAAAATATATAGTAAACATTTTCGAGTAACATAAAGTTTGTATTTGAACTTTATGTTACTCGAAAACTACACTACTACGTTACAGTACATTACTTTTAGCTGGTTTTAATGATATGAACTTTAATAAATCTATAAAACCCGAATTTCACGCGAGTGAAGCAGTGGAAGATATTGTTTATAGTAACACATAGAAGATTTTTAATGGAGTTAATACTTCGATGTTCTTTGCGTCAGAAAAAACAGGACAAAAGCACAACGGAATACCCGTAATCCTTACGAGACAAAATGTTTGGCAATTAGTAGAAAGAAGAAACAATTAAGATTAAGATACCTTAGTAAAGTAATCAATATTAATACTTCTACTGGTACTAATATAGTTCAATATTAATTCTGGCGCGGGGTGGGTAAAATCTGACTCTATACCTCTTATGCCCAGTTCCTATAAAAATAAAACGAGTCGTTTTATACTAACGGACAGCACAATATTCTAGGAGTAATTCTAAAGCGTCTCTATAAAAAACGTGGCGTTAACATAACTACCAAAACAACAACTACCGCTCGTTAATGAAAACTATTCGTACCTGTTAGGTATACTATGACGTTCCGTCGTATATAAGAACTGGGCCAGAGCGTGGGCTGGACGTATTTAGCAAAGTGGTCATATATAGAAAGATTTTAAAGACAAACAAGCAAGCCAATCTTTATCAATGAGGTCTCTGCAGTTTTAATTTTTGACTGACTGGTGTAATGTGTGAAATTGTTGTGATATGCAATGAAAAAGTCTGTTAACGCGAACAAATTTGAACCCAGCACCTTGATAGCTCCGAAATAAGTGTGACTTTAATTTCAAAATGCTTATTGATGTGTTATGCCTGCAAGTAATTTAATAAATTTTCACTGCATGCTTGGAGTATTTAGTATTATTTTAGTTTTGATATGATTGATAAGTCTCTGTTTTATCAACATCGCACGAAAGCTTTACGTCAATAGATAATATGTACTTGTCATTCTAAATATTAACAATTCCAATTTTGATTTTGAGGAAGTGCTCATTAAACAAGTCAAATAGAATCTTTTTGCGGTGAATTAGCAGGCTGGATCTTTTGGGGGTTATTTATTTCGTTACTTCTCGCAACATTCCCTTATTTTTAGCTATACTCCAGTTTTATCATTTGTACCTACTGTAAGTGAGCAGGAATAAGGATATATATATAAAAATGATATTAAATTGAGAATTCGTGAAATAGAAGTCGAGAATATGCGACATTTGGCGACTCTGGCCATGACGAGCAAATATTATAGAGACTATTAATTGTTTAACATCTATAATATATCTTAAATTAATCTGAATATTTCCATTCACAGAACAGAATAATGATTTATTGATTCAACGATAGATTTAATCCGATGTTTACATTATTAAAAAGTGAGTAAAACCGTGAACAATATAACTAATAGAATAATGATTTAAGTACCAATTTTATGTAATTATCGATACTTTTAATTTTTACAATAGATATATTCAGTATAGCTCTTAAGCAAAAATAATTTATTATATGGGTTAGTTAGTTAGTTTATAAAATAATATTGGCATAATACCCTATTCTATCGACGCTTTGACACAACCGCGTTCGAAATATTCGTTTGTGAAATGTATCAATAAAGCTTTACAATGCACGTTGCTTGATATGCTTGGCAGCAAATTCAGTTGTATCGAATTGATTTGTTTGCATATTATTGTTTCACTTGACGAGATTTCCCGCCTTTCAGCGCGCCTCGGTGGCGCCTCGCCACTTTTCCGACGGCCACAAAGTTTAATAAGTTAAACACCAGCCACACCTGCTACGCAAATATTTAATGTTTGTATGTGGATATACCGTGTACAGTATTTCTAGCTTCCTTGCCGTAAACGTTACATTATCGTATCACTAAATACGATCTTCAGCTACGCCGTCAATATTTTTCAAAATTACTTTTTATATCGTCTTTGATATTCTTATTATTTTCATCTACACGAAATATAAATAACATATAATATTATGCCATAAACTATACATTTCTTTCAAAATACCAGGGGTCATAAATGGATTATAAACACGCAATTTCATTCAGATTCAGAGATAAGGGTCACTCTTGCATTTTTCTTCATAATATATTTTGAAACTTGTAACATAATGCATTTATTCCGTTATTCCTTTCATTCATTAAAATGACTGAACAATCTGAAATAAAATATCAAAGAAATGCGAGTAGAGTTCTTTTAAATTGCAAGTGTTGGTTTCCGACAAAAGCAAAAAAGAGTGACGTTAGTTAACAAATAAAACAACGTAACTTGAGTATAAAAGTAGACTAACCAACCAAAAAAGTTTGCTTTTCTGAATAATCTTCAACGACACCTGACCTACATGAGTTAGTCCCAAAGAAGTATGCACTTTAGTATGAAAATATCTTAACGTTAACATTAAAACAAGACGATTTCTTTATTTTGATAATTATTGTACAAATTTTTCGTATGACCGGGCATTTTACTTTTAATTTTTTGCCAACAATCCAAATAACTTAAAATTTAATAAAGCCTCGTCTCCTCCAACTCAAATTTTACGTTAGCGGATTAACGAAGCTTAATTAAATAAGACCTAGTAAAATTAGCTCATTTTTGAACGAAATAAAGGTTATTTTATTCATTAAAAGTTTTTACACTATGTATTTTTTTAATACATGGAATACAGGTTTAGTTAATAACAAACTGTATTGTACCTAATATCATATCACTAACTGATTGCTCAATGTTATAATAACTTGATTTTATCTTTTGTTTCTTTTGGTCTACATTGGACAATATGTTTGTAATTTTTTAATAGTCTTGGATATATTAATTATTCGTAGCGTATTAGGTACTTACATACAGCACCTTTATCCACATTTCTATTTGTCGCAAACAAGTTTTTTCGTAATATGTATTTAGCTGTCAAACCTGTGCAATATTAAGCCGTTTTTGTAAATTTACAATGGCATAAAAGCTTTATCCAACTCATTCGCCTTTCAATGTAATATATATTTACGGTTGATAAAATTAAGGCTTAAAACAATTTTTATAATTTAATAAAAATGTATTATGTAAAATATACATATACGATAATATATTTATTAGTTTGATTTAAAGAGAAAAGGCAAATGTGAAGACATTAACTGAATAGTGCAATTACATAACTACCTTCTTTTTAGTGCAGTCTGAGTGAAAAGTCGTAAACACTGCAAAAACATTTTTGTTTACAACGCAAGTCGTCTGCAAAGTTTTTGAACAAAATATTTTTATGTAATGTATGCAAGAATTAACCACTTCGTTGGCTCTGTGGTTAGAACTTACCTACTTAACCAGTGGCCACATACAAGTGGATTTGATCAATCAGTACGCGATAAATCGTTATAAATTACATTCGCCCCATACCGAAATAGAGGAAACAAGAAGAAAGCATTAGGTCGATATATAATTATTTTTTCAGATTTCACTTAAGATAGTTCCTCAAAATAAAACCCGTTTGATGGTCTGTCCTCGGTCTAAAGAGACGCAGAGACCACAACGCCGATAAAACGATATAATAAAATCCTCCCATTCCTCCCTTACACGTAAAATAGGGAATATTGGTTAACTGTTTTATCTCTTCGTGGTGGCTGTTAATGGTATAGTTTTAATATATTAAATGTTAGTTAAGTCATTTTCCAATTTATGAATTTTGTAGAGTCCGAATCCCACCCACTCCCTTTTAATAAAAACAAAATTTTCTGCATAACAGACACTAAATATAAAATTCATAAATACCTCTATGAAAATTTAGCTTTACAAACATACTCATCTAGATTCAAGACCGCATCATGATTCATGCCTAATTCCTCAAACTATAAAATATTATTTTTGTCGACTGTACTCTTTATTTTCATGTCAAATATATCCACATTTTTCTGAGCTATAAAAAACAATTGGGCAAATAACAAAACATGAGAGACGAAGTTTTTCAACGAACCGACATGAACACACCGTTAAATGACAGAACACGGGCACCAAAACAACTGACGAAAAGTAACAAGAACAAATGTCAATGTTTTTTAGTCGTAAAATACGTATTTTTTGCAGCGTAATTTTTATAAGTAATCAACCGCTCAAATGTTACATACATACATTTGAGCGGTTGATTGATAAGGAGGCATTCGTATATATAAAATCTATCAAAAACCTGTAGGTACATTGATATTGAAAGAAAACTATGTAGACTAACATAAGTTAATAATAACACAATAAATAATAGTCAGACTAACATAAATAAATAATAGTAAATTAACATAAATTTAAATATTAATTGTTAATTTAACAAGAAGTTTTAAAATTCTGAAAATATATTGCGATTGATGCACATACAAACAGATAAAGGGACAAAAATAAAATCGGTGCAAATTCTTAAAAATCTTGTCAAATTGAAATTATGTAAAGGCACCGAATTTGAATAGATTTCAGAAATAAAATAAAATTATTTTCTGCTTTTTAGTATGAGGAAGGCGGTTCTATGTTTTGGATAGGTCTCTTAAATGAAAATTGGTTTGTAAATAGGTTTTTGCTTAAATAAATATTTTAAGATATAAACACTTCTAAATTCGTAAAAATGTCATACCACTCGAAAATGCACCTCTACAAAATACAGAATTTTGCAGACCACGCGAATGAGGCCGTGGGCGAAAAGCTAGTTATAAATATAATATAATATGAAATGCTTATTTTTTCATATATCTATTCCTAAAATAATTAAACTCAGGCTGAAACTTGTCTTTATCAAAAAAATAATGCAATTAAGTTCAGTTTAAACAAATCTAAAGTTATAGATATATATCATATATATCAATGAGTATTATTTCCTTTGTGATACAAGTAATGACTTGTCTTAGTATAGGCACAGATAAGATACTAGTAAGTATGAATACGAGAAACTTTATCAACGATTACATGTCGATGTATAATCATGTAGCGGTAAAGCTAGGTGTCTGGATATTACGGTAAGACTAACAACTTTGCACGCTTTGTAATGTAGATGATTACACATCATAATGCATACAGTCGCTTCTTAATCACATATAAATTTGATATGTTATGACATTTTCAATTCAATCCGTTACTTGCTTCTTTATCTGAGCACAACTGCTATTTCTGATTTTTTAACTATTTTCAGTAAAATTGAATTATGATACTATTTATCAATGTAACAATTTAAAAAAATAAAGAAAAATGTCAAGAATGGACGATTTTTCAATAAATCATTTATTTAACCAATATTATTACACAATTGTGGTGTGGCCCTGGCTCTCGGGCTAGGCAAAAAAGGCCTATGTTACGAGAGCCAGTGACTTCTTTTTCATGTAATATTATAATAATATCTTCTTTTGTATAACGTATCCATATAGTTTATAATAGCTTTAATTCGTCTTGTTCTAATCACTGTAATCTTTCCAAAGTACTTAAAAGACGTATCTAATTGTCAGGCGTACAAAGAAAATAAGACGAAAACGAATTACAATTGTAGCCGCCAAATACCACTCATACTCGTATAATATACTTAACCGCATCTAAATATCCATGGTGCGCGGTTGTGTAGCTTTAAAATAAATAAGGAACATTTTCTTAATTATCAAATAGTTACAAGGAAGCAGGAGCATTTGGAGTTTTATTAGGCGGTTATTTCACTATGTATGTATTGTGATGACATTTTTATTGTTTTTTCCAATGTTGTATGATCGTACATAATTTTAAATACATTTTCGATAGCCTAAGCCATGCGAACCTTTTATTGAGTCAATCGAAGACCCAACAAGACCCAATAACTCTCTTGGTTCCAGGAATTTGTTCGGAAGGTAATGGCGTTTGTTGGTTACAGTGAGTGCAAGCGTGGCGGCGACCGGCTGGCGACGCCGCGGATGTCGCTGCTCGGCAAACCCATCAGCTACCGCGCCACGCGACGCGACGCGTGCTGCCGACGTTTTCAATCTAAATTCTACAATTTCCTCGAACGGCCCAGGGGTTTCAAGGCCGTCCTTTATCATATGATTGTGTAAGTATATTAACTGTATGCAGAGTAACCGCAACCTCAGTTTGAGTTTCAATTTCCAATGTGTATATCTACTTCGATCTGCTTATATAAACAAACTCCTTATTATCCAATGTAAGTAGGTTATATTAACTGAGCCTTGACTACTCTAGGAAACGTGCCGTTTATGCATCATTTAATTGCTTGTAAACAAAGGTACAAATTACAAATAGCAATTGAATTCACCCTAGAGCTATTCTTTGTCGAAGCAATCAATAGGCTCGATATAGAGCCCTCAATGAAACCATGTGGTCGTTTTACACAGTTTTATTAAGGGTTTATTGATGCTTGGTGGTGTCAGAGTACAGCATTACTTGTTTTACTCACGCCGTAGGTAGTTTCTATGTATCAACGACGTAAAAGTTATTTAACCCAAATTCTTATAAAATTAATATCTGGAAATATAATGGAAAGAATTATAAAAAATTGTCTTTATTAGAAATTCATAAGAAGTTTTAATATTCTCCCGTTCTGAATAATACATGAGAAAATTGATTAAAATTATCCCGTTTTATACGTCATATCAAAACTGGAGCTCTTGTCCTATCTGTGTAGCATAACAAACACTCGATATTTTCATTAACCTAACCACGCTCGAAACATTCTCGTCGGAGAAATCAATTAAATATTTTGATTTCTTTTTTAAAGGTAAATTCTGCAATGTATGGGAATTATTTTACTTTGTATGTTATTTGCTCAACATATTGAAGAGTGAAAAAGCAGAAGACAGTCGTTAATATTACATGTATTATCTTATCTTAAAATAAACAAATTTAGATATATATTGAAATTCCGAAATTTAGATAATCTGGATTTTTATTTGAAGTTTTCTATTTTTATCGGTAGTTACATTTAGCTCAAATTAAGCTTTATATGGGAAAAAGATAATTAATAACAGCTAATGCTAACACGATCATAAATATTTAAAATTGATCACGAGTAGTACTTCAATTTTTGATTTTTTTATTAGTAATTCGTTTTTTAAAACGTACTTACCTTAACGTACATACTTTAATTTCGATTAAATATTGAATCTAATTTTCCAAATTTCAAGCTGATAAAATATTTCGCTATTCCCTATACTAATTAACTTACTGGTACTTCATCAGTTTACGAAAATTTTATGCCATCATAATATAATTTAATTTTTTTTTCATTTTCATTAAATGAGATATTATATGCAAACACACAATACAAAGTTACTGAATAAATATTACGCATGATAAAATACACGAAATATGTTTTTTGTATTCTTCTTACATTGTATAAATCTTATTATTAGTTTTGGCGCTTGCATTAAACTTTTCCTATTTGTCGATAAGAGAAATAAGTTTTGAATACTAAAGCTCGCTCCGCTGACATTTCTGTAAAGCTCTAACAATGTCTTAATTCAATTTTAAAATATTATTATTGGTTTAAAGAAATCTTTTTATACAGGTTCTTGATGGTGTTCATGTGTTTGTCGCTGTCAGTTTTCTCAACAATAGAAGAATACGAAGCAAAAGCTGGTATCGTACTGCTCTATATGGAGGCGGTAGTTGTTGTATGGTTCGCTATAGAATTTTGTTTAAGGTAATTGCATGTGGTTTTTCTATTTGACTGTAGATTAGTCGCTCAATTTTTTTCAATAATAGAACTGTGTATTACAACCATCAGCGTTAGCTAAAATCAAACTTCAAAGCATATGAATGATATAAGCTTTTAAAGCGTGTAATGGCAAACGATTTCGGCAATTAAAGATATAGATTGACTATCATGTAAAGTGTTCTTAAATATATCTTATGTTTATCTGGGGATATTAATGGCAACAGTAAATTGAAAATATTAATGAGATAAGTCGATACATATTAAATTCAGTTTATAACCAATGCTTTGTATTGCACGCTCGTAGAATTTATTACCAAATTAAAATATTGTCGGAAATATTTTGTGATTTCATGTTTTAACAAGTTCTAAATGTCATCTTTCTATGCAAATGTCAATTGTTAGTTGTCAGCTGTCATCAAAGTCCTATAAAAGAGTAAGCGCGTTCAGTATCTGGGCGCATTGGTACCGATTGCGCCTGGTGCTCGAACGTCTTATTGGCGTCACGACCCAACTACCCTCACTTTGCTAATAGTCTTTATGACTAGCTGTGATTTGTTGTTAACTGACTAGTTCTATAATTGGCCAGTTGTGTAGAATCACAGTACATTTCTATTACATTTGACCTAATTATACAAAGCCCCTCTATTAGTTTCTTACATCAGAAGTGCGGATAAAGAATTCAAGCCCATAATGTTTTTTTGGTTAGTGTGATATTGTTAACGGGTTTTTGTAATTTTACAAGGAACATTCTGGCGTTCGTGTTTCTCGTACGTTATTGGTTTAATTGCGCGGTGCGTTTATTGTGACGGTAAAGTAGTTCATCGAAAGAATATGTGTTGTGTGCTACCTTCTGGGAAGGTTAGCTTTTTCATTCGTCTTGTGATGTGGCAAGCGAGGCCCATGCGCAAGAGTATGGTTGTGTTCCACATGACAGGGAAGAGGCCTGGTCATAGTGGAAATTGTGTTTCTTTCTGGAGATGAACGAAATGCGTGGTTGTTTTAAATTTCAAAGAGAAGTCGTACGAGGACGCACGAATTGTCAGTATGGCCGTGTCGGAAATATTTTGTGATTTCATGTTTTAACAAGTTCTAAATGTCATCTTTCTATGCAAATGTCAATTGTTAGTTGTCAGCTGTCATCAAAGTCCTATAAAAGAGTAAGCGCGTTCAGTATCTGGGCGCATTGGTACCGATTGCGCCTGGTGCTCGAACGTCTTATTGGCGTCACGACCCAACTACCCTCACTTTGCTAATAGTCTTTATGACTAGCTGTGATTTGTTGTTAACTGACTAGTTCTATAATTGGCCAGTTGTGTAGAATCACAGTACATTTCTATTACATTTGACCTAATTATACAAAGCCCCTCTATTAGTTTCTTACAATATAATATAACAAGATAAGGTCATAAATGATTCCTAGTCATATCTAATTTCTGGATAATTGTACCTTAAACCTCAGCTCTTCTCATATATAAATGAAAAAAATACATTACTATCAAGTTCCAACGATAAAAATGGGAATTTCATAAATACAGAAATGGTCTTCTTATTCTCATGTTACGCTTATGTATCATAATTATATTTTAACTAAAGAACATTATATATGTAGTTACATGCAAAACTCGAACTGTTTATATAAAGAATGTTAGGCTTAGAAGTCAACACCTCGCGCACGAAAAGCAAACATCTAATTATACATTCCAAGTACATCAAGAAACGTTATTGTAATACATTATGAGTAGCTTTAATTCCTCAGGGAGACTTGCTAATTAGTCTAGCTTTCGAACATTTACTCAACTATTTTCCTTAGTAAGTTGGTCAACAAGTTAGTAAAGTACAAGCCAAAAATAGAATGCTAAAAGTGAATAAAGAATTAATCAACATAGTAAATAAGTAATAAGGATTATATAATTGAACTTATGATATTTTTGTGTGGCAGGTTATGGTCGTCAGGATGTCGATCTCGCTATCAAGGATTAATGGGTCGCCTCAAGTTTTTGAGGCGGCCCTTCTGTATAATCGGTAAGTTCTATTTTGAATGATTGTATTTACGTATATGCATTAAATTTGTGGATCAATTTAAACATCAACGTATATCTTTGGAGATACTGGCGGTCTCCTACGATAATAATTATATTGAAACACGGTAAAAAAATAGAAAGTACTATTACATGCATTCATAATGTCTGATACTATCCAACAGCGCAGGAGATATTATCCTGCCAAAACGTGTGCGCTAAAACAAATGAACTCTATTCTTTCACGCTTATTACCCGAGGGAACGGAATCCCATACGAGCGTAAAGAGATCAGGCGCAGAACCGATGGCTTTACGTGTTTTTCGAGACACTTTCCTGATTTCGAGTTGCTTATAATAAAATACTGAAGCTTTTTTGACTCCACCTACAATAGGTTCCTAGGATATCTCGATCACACGTTATTATGGCATGATTTAAAAAAAACAAATTAGGTGTTGTGACTATAGCAATTATAGCCGTGTTCTGTTTTATGGCTTGCTACAAAATATAGAGTATTAACTTGTCATCAGATTGACATCAATAATTTGAATTTTATAGTTTGCTAAATAACAACTTTTATATGCAACTTTTAAAGAATGTGAAATCTAGTTTCCTTAGTGATCTTTTTTAAATGTAGACATCAATCCAGTTACTTTCGTGTGAAAACATTACAAACATACATACAAAAACACAAACGGTTGCTCTTAATGATATCAGTATAGATCACAGATAATATAATGCTATACTAGGTATAGATATACTTTTGAACTATAGAAGTTTTATTTTTTCGTATGCAAGTAAATGCTACATTTAATACATTATTTATGTTCATTATTTCCGACAAAATTGTCTTTGGCGTCTCATAATTTGAATTTCGTGCAACCGCTACACAATTCTCTGGGGACTCACTCCCTCCCGTCCAGAGACTACACCGAGCCGTAACTGACAAACATAGCTGCACGACTCGCCCACTTGGGCTTAATAATGTTGCCTTACGATATTATACTTCAACTTTGACCTATAAATGCCTTTGGCTTTTTATTGTTATTTTTTAAATTAAATTGCTCGCCATATTACTAGGCTTTCAAAGGTCATTCGTTCAAGGAATGGCTATCTAAAACTAAGCTAATTAATATGAGCTTCTCCATTTATATTTACGTGCGCATTAGATTGGCCGCCGACTGAACCTCATCTGAATATCTATATGCAACATACGTTCCAAAACAATATACTTGTTTATGCTAATTTATCCGACACAACACAAAACCTTATATTACCATATTCTGTACATTTACATATGTTACGATAAGAATGTGAAGTTTATAAAAATATCAGTGTCCTGACTACTGCAACATTGTACTAAGTATAAAAAAAATATTTCTATTTCAATAATATTATATTAAATTTATGTTTCTCGCGAAATTTTCCTCTGTTAATATTATATTATAAATTCAATATATTCTAAACTTTTGTAAAACATATTGAATATAGAATAGTTTGTTCTTACAAAAATCAATCAAGAACTGAATTCTGTTATAAATTATAGTATAAATCAGCATACTTTTCAAACAATTTTGTGTTATAGCTAGGTACTAGGTATAGTAAAAGATAGACTGATGTATTTATTCCCACGCTCCTGGGTCTTACATCTTCCACGAAATGTCTTACACTAACAATTAATGTATTGATTACATTAATGTGCTCAATTACTGCAAGAGTTAAAGATAATAAAATAGGGTAAATTATTATCACTGTGATTAATTCAAAACTTCTGGAGAAGCTCTAAATAAATGTTATGCGAAATTCTTAAGTATTATAGCTTTAATATGTTTAGTATATATCTTTAAACTATGCGTACTTAAGATAGCAGCATTTTTTATTAAATGGAAATATGTATCTATATTCTATATTAAAATAATTATGAACAGAACTAAATTTGATAAAAACGTTCCTAACTTAACTTGACTCACCATAAAACGTATATAGCTTTTTGCAAACTTACCTCCCTTCTTGTTAACTCCAACATTTTCAATTTTTTTATTGATTTCTTGGCTTAACAATACGTTAACAAAATAATTAATATTTTTCTTTAGGCTATATGCATAATTATATAGGACATAGAATAGACGTCTTCGACATCTTTGAATATATCAGAAATTACGTCAATACGTCTAGCAATATGCAAGTTAATTACCTGAACGTTTGCTATTGCTTCGTAAAAAACGTACCTTTCGGCTCTGAAATATCCAACGCTTTTACGTTAGCAAAGCCTCGTTGAATAACATCGTTTATACTAGAGCCCGACAAAAAGACGACTTATCCATCGAGCATTGAAACTCAAAGTGTATTGCTCTAATTCAACCACGTTTTCCGCAACACCTTTACCTTGCTGCTTCTATCGAATTTATTATATGATCACGCTGGTAATAAGTTGATAATTATATATTAAACAAAAGCTAGGAAAGTACAACGACACTAAATAACAAATAATTCATAGATGTAACTACAATAATCGCGTCAATGGTGGTGCTGGGAATGGGGTCCTCCGGGCAAGTTTTTGCAGCTTCGGCGCTGCGTGGGCTGCGGTTCTTCCAGATCCTGAGGATGGTCCGCATGGACAGGCGCGGCGGGACATGGAAGTTACTCGGCTCTGTTGTTTATGCACATAGACAGGTAATTAATTATTATTAATTATTAATTATTAATTGATAATGTTAATATTTGGAATTTTAAAATTGTATGTTTCTTTTCTTAAATTAAAAATAAAAAACCGTCTAAGGAAAATAAACTTCAAAACAAAACATTGGACAATAGAAAAGAAAGTCCACAAAATACTTGATGTTGAACGATGGGATCAACTGTTGCATTTTTGTATGGCACTATGCCATAAGCATAACGTATTGTTTCAATGTCTGCAGAGAACCATTTCGAATCTATCAGAATATCACTATATTTAATTGATAACAAAATATAAAGATATTATATTAATAAACACAATATTTGGCATTGTTTTAAATAGTTAATACTTATATTTTCTCTTAAACTTAACTAACTTATATAGTATTCCTCTCCCTCTCGAATATTCAAAAGTGCAAATATATCATACGCTGTGTGAATGAGATGCCTCTACAGCACTCACCTCCCTCTTACATACAAGCGTAAGCATGACTGTCATGAAGAGATAAAATTATTGAAAGAGGAAATGTTGGGCACGCTTAAGGCTTGGCAGACCTCACAAGAAGAAAGAATGTCTTTGATCCTCAACGCAGTGGATGGTGTTAAAGATCAATATAAAGAAATTAAAACTGCCATACAATTCATGTCGGATAAATACGACGATATCTTACTTCGCTTAAAAACATTAGAAGATCAAAAATACCATAATGCAACAATTATAAAGGAAGTGAACATGAAATGTGAAAACATGGAGAGAATATTAAAATTACCCAGCCTAGAATTACGAAACCTTAAAACAAAATTATACCAAACAGGACTTAATGAACATTATGATAAACACGGGTAACGCTCTGAACATAGAAATACGGAAATCGGATATTAAAAACATCTTCCGCATCAAGACTAAATCACAAACTAAAAACCCGATAATGGCAGAATTAACTTCTGTAATTCTAAAAGAAGATCTCATCAAAAAATATAAAGAATACAACAAAAAAATAATAATAATAAACTAAACACAAATAATGTCAATGTTGATGGCCCTCAAAAGCCTATATTTATATCGGAAAATCTTACTGTATACGGCAAAAAGCAATTTCCTGGCCTGTGAATTCTCGAAGAACAATAACTATGACTTTTTGACTTGTCGTGGAATAATACATATAAAAAAATAGAGGGGAACCCTGTACCAATTTTAGAAAATATTGTTAAAAAAAGACTTCTAAATTTTCTCCAATCAAAAAACTATTATCAGACAATCAGTATGGCTTTAGAAAAGGGAGATCTACTGAAGACACGGTTCATATTTTTATAGATAATGTTGTTAAATTGCTTGACAAGAAGATGAAATGTTTAACAATATTTATTGATTTAGCGAAGGCTTTCGATACTGTCTCTTTCTCTAAGCTATTTTATAAACTTGAACTTATGGGTATTAGGGGAAAACAATTGGACCTTTTCAGGGACTACATGAGAAATCGCTCACAGCAGGTGAAGATTGGGGAGCTTACAAGTTATTCTTCACCAATTACATTTGGTGTGCCCCAGGGCAGTGTAATCGGACCAACCCTTTTTATATGCTATATAAATGAATTATTTAATGTTAATTTACCGAACTGTAATATCTTGTCCTACGCTGATCACACCACTCTAACGTTTTATGGCGAAAATTGGGATGAAGTATTCAGCTTTGCTCAGACTGGATTTAATATAGTGTGTCATTGGCTCTGTATAAATTCACTCTTTCTTTTATCTTTAAAATAGATAAAAGATACTCCTCAAAATCAAAAAACTTATAATAAAATTATTGCACACACATGTTTCACGATGAACTGTTTGGGTCCCTCTATAAGTATGACTTCCAACATTAAATATTTAGGTGTCATAATTGACAAAGACTTGAGCTTAAGGGACCATATCAACTTTCTCTCGCAATAATACGACGATTGTCATTTGTCGTTAATCAACTCAGACCTGTTATGGACTCTGATCTAATTATATTATATTGACGACTGACGACCCGCTTGGCAGCAATGGTCTACTGCGCCGGAGGGTGTGGGTTCGATCCCCACGAGTAGAAAATTATGATGTGATGAACATTGTAATTTTCTACTGTCTGGGTGTTAATTTATCTATAGTATGTATGTATTTATAAAAAAAAGTGTGTTTAAGTATATCTATCAGTTGTCTAGTATCCATAGTACAAGCTTTGCTTAGTTTGGGACTACATGGCGTTGTGTAAAATGTCCAGGAATATTTATTATTTATTTAATCTTTATATTTATATTGTATAACTTCATGGGGTGGTGCTGCAAAATCGCATATGTTACAAATTGAACGAGCCCAAAGATTAATATTAAAAGTTTGCTATAGCAAGCGTCGTTTGTATTTCACTGAATTGCTTTATAAAGAAACATCCGTTCTTACAGTTAGACAAAATTTCCTACTGGCAACTATTCTTAAACAACATACTCTTAATCCTTATAACATACAGAATGAAGCGTTATTCACAAAAAGATTTTATATGGTGTGTCCGTTATTAAATGCACGTACATCCTGGGCACGTAGATGTTTCTACTTTTACAGTAGAAAATTGTACAACAAAGTTAATAAATTATTAGATATTTATAGTAAGAATAAAATGATCTGTAAAAAATCAACAACACTTTGGCTACTTACACTAAATTATGAGGATACTGAAAGTCACGCATTCTGTTACCTAAAATACTAACATTCGCTGTTTCCTATCTGCACTGCACAAACACACACACACACACACACATACGAATATATACTCAACCAAGATTTTATTTTAACTTTACTCAGTTGGACTCCTGTCTCCTGCTATTTTAGGAACCTTATTGTATTTACTATGTACCTAAATGTGATTAATGTGTGGAAGAAAACAAAATATATTTCATTTCATTCATTTCATTTTGTTGTTTTTTAGTCTGTTTGCCCTGTAACGCGTTTATTTTGTTGATCAATTATTTTTAGACTCGTACACGTAATACGTAACCAGTAATTTCTTCAATAGAACACATTCATGAATGTTATATTTTATCCCGTAAATTCAGATTGGTATACAAACGACACAGCTGAAATATTAATGGGTGTTAATTATTATTAAACACAGCGTAAGCGTGAAGGTGATGAAATCGTTTGTTAAGTATAAATTTTTTGTTCTGTAAATTTACGTAACCTAATTATTTTGCGTGGTTAATTTAAAGCAGATACTAGTTGTAGAATGATTTATTTTCATAAATATTTATACGTATATGAGGCCGGCGTAGGTAGTATAATATTATAAAATAAAGTTGTACTTTTTACAGTTATAATATGTCAAAGTAGTCTAAAATATGGACTGTGTGGCATTCAGAAATAAACACAGTCCAAAAGATTTATAACTTCATTGAATGGAATACCGAACCAAAGATGACCTATTCCATAAACAAGCACGATGAGTAGACGTATCGGAACTGTTTGTAATTTCCTCTGCCTTAGATACAAATACCGAATAAACGTCTCTATAATAACTCGCTATCAGATAAGATTAAGTTACATTAATGTTAGCGAATACAATCTTAAATGATAGCTAACGGCTTTTTTGGGTTGGATTTTGCTATATAACTCTATTTTTGCCCTAATCATCAATACATATAATAAAATCGTAGCAAGTCCGAATTTGTACATTGAATATATTGGGGAAATTTTAATACAGGGCGTTAATATAAGGGATACAGAAGACAAATCAATATTTTTTTTCTTTCATGTCTGTCTGTCTGTCTGTCTGTTTCTTTGAACATCTACTCCTCCAAAATTACTGCATGGATTGAGATGAAAATTTACACAATTGCTGATTATATTATAGGCTAACATAATATGTATGATTTATCCCGGAAAATCAAGTGGTTCCCGTGGGATAGAGGCTTACAAATTTATATTGTTATTGACTGTACTTAAGAGCAGCAGGGCGATTTTTAAGAAAATATAATTGTATAGGTATTTAAGTTTTAAGATACCTACACAAATGTATAAAACATCAACATTAAATGTCGTTTTAACAAAAATTCGTTACTATTGTATAAAGAAATAATAAAACAAACCCACATAGTAAGTGATTCAAGTTTATTTATCTTTGTTTTTTAAGATGTACATACTTTTATAAGAAAAACATATTTTAACATAAACAACTTGATCACTATATAATAATCGTATATCTGACAAAAGCAATAGGCGTTTGGCCATATCGTAGGTCGTACGTAGGTCGTAGGTCCTTCTAATAGTTGCTATAGTTTTCCACAAACGTTTTCATCCATGCTTCTATTCGATACATCTTCAGCAATTCCAAACTAAGAAATATTGTCAGAGTAGAGATATAAATCCTACATCTACCACAAAATTGCCTTCTTCAGCGTCTAAATAATGCTTAAAATGCTTATTTATTGATAATATTTCTAACAATTTTGCTTAGAATAACGACAAATCGGTATTTTGACTTGTCAAAGTCTGAAAATGTCAGAGACTTCATAGTTTATTTTTTATTTGATTTATTTTTTTTCAAATGAATCGAGTTTAAAAATTATTTTTTGTGAATAAACGTCTCAATAATAACAATAATATGTAACCGTGAACGAAATACATTCAAATAATGGTTTATTATTTTTTTTAATATAATCGTAAATGATCATCTAAAACTGTAACCTAAAAAGGTCATCACTAATTTATGACGTAATTTCACTCGACATATCGAGACTCATTTCACTTCACTTGAGCGACATTAACGTTACAGAATACTAAAAATGTGAGAATCGAAGCGATTTTCGAAGTGAGGGTGAGAGTCCAGAAGAGATTCGAAATCGAAAATCGTATTTTACAGAATCGACCAGCAGGTGTTTAAAACAAGAAAATGTTTTATATGATTAGATAAAATGTCCGCAGATCTACAATTGCATTTTTATTTCATCAACATTAGTTCAGTAAAAATGAAGATATGTTGGAAAAACATGAAACGTTAAACGCCGCCTTACCAATTGCTTTAGCAATTACTTCTCAATAAATTATAAAGATT
>LQNK01000185.1:529189-541206 GCA_001586405.1 Phoebis sennae | reverse complement strand
AAGCTATTAAATAAAATAATAAAGTAAAATATTTAACTACGCAAATATGACCTATTTGAAATGTTTTCCGATGTTTTTATTGCGGTGATGGAATGATAAAAGTACGTACGTAAAAATGTCTAACTATAACAAATAATAAATAGATATATGATTTATCATTTATTTATATTTTATTATTAAGTATGTTAACTTTTGTATTGTATTGTATTAGTATGTTAAAATTTTTCCTGATGATGATGATCTAATTATTGACCAAGAAGTTATATAAAACATATAATATTATAACTTGCATGCTTATATATAAAATACTAAATTACTTTGGTGCTTAATCTGAAAACCATGGAAATACATTGTGTGAACAGTGGGTATAAGTTCTGACGCATTTATGAGTAGAGTGGGTGGGAAATTACGTAGGTAATACATATTAAAAGCACTCATTGTTCAGTTATAGATCCAATCTTTATTGGAGATAGTTTAAAAAAAAATGTTTATGTCCAAATACTCCGACTATTATTAGATTTAGGTATCATAGAAAAAAGAAAATAGACATTTTAAAAACTGTATCTGAAAATGTATGTTATATAATTGGATAAAATTATATCTATTGACTTAATTTATGTACCTGTACACCAAAGCAAAAAGTACATACTTGTGAGGTGTAAGTACCATCGTAATATCATACATTTTATGTCCCCTCTACACATAAGCAGACGCATACGCGGACGTAATGACAGGGTAATATGCCTGTCTGTAGACAGTTGTAGTAGTTGGTATTCACTTGGTAATTTACGTCTGCCGATGCTTCCGACATATGACGTCCGCGTATGCGTCTGCCGATGTGTAGAGGCGACCATAGAAGAATGACTGAAAGAATGACATTAAGATTCTTTAATTTCTAATAGGAATTGATAGAAACATATATGTACTTTTAACGGTTTGAATTAACTAAAACAACATAAACATACACGTAAACGAGCATTTCGGAAAGAGAAAATACGACATCGCGCATCGGTAGAAAAACAGAAATTATCCGGCTAAGAGATTTCATTCGTCTCTGTTGTAACTAGGAACTTTGTAGATTGTGAAGAGTACTTGTCAACGATCGTACCAAGCAATATGGGGAAGAGCAAAAGGGGTGTGATCTTCAATAACTAAAATTTACTCAGAAGAAATTCCCGTGAAACTAAACAAACCGACCATCCGAGTCCCGTACTTTATTTATTATCTTTTCTATATGATATTATCTGCGTTGTAAGTAAGTAGGTTCAGTAGAGGGGAAATATTAATTTCTATAAAAACTTTCCAGTATAATGCCAATATTAAAAACATTTCAAAGTCGAAGAAATTATATTTCGTTCAAATATAGCGCAAAATAGATTGTATGCCACCATATTATCCAAGACTTTAATAATAATAATAACTTCCCAGCCGTGTTCGGCTACAGCGACCGCTTCAGGACTCTATCCGGTGGGAGAGCTAGGTTGTATAGTCTTTTGCAAAGGACCCTTCCCTAGATCACAAACTACAAACAGACCGGCCGCGGCGGACAAAACGATAAGTTTCATTTAAAATTGCATCGCTTCAGTTGATATTTTAGAATTAATCATATTGAGGTATTGCACAGATCCCACTGATATAGGTTGTTTCAATAAATCCCAAAAAACATTAAGATGATTGAATATCGATCGATTTCTGCTGCGTAATGATGACATATTGTATGGAAGGTATAGAATTTTTTTACGTACAGATCCATTTTTATAGTTTATCCTCAAATAAGAACATGATATTTATATGTTACGACGCCTACTTTTACAATATAACTAAATTAATGAATTAAGAATAATACAACAAGTGCTCCTTTAAACGTATAAATCTTAATTACAAATAATTTTAAAATTAAATTCGTAAAATAGAAGGCACTATAAATATTTGGTACAAAATACTTAAAGTATGTTTATTATACTATTTATAACTGTGGAGGATTCTATTAATCCACCAACGAAAACGGAGGATTCTCGACCAGTCTGAACCATAGGACTGGCTGACCGATAGGTCCCAAGGATTGTTATCAGGAAGTTGTGTACGGGGTATCCCGTAATGAGAGAAGCACGTCTCGAGGAATCATATTATGAAAGCTTTTGATACTTTCGTATAACATAAATAGGCTTCTTTGTAATATTGTACTTTTTCAAATATGTTGACCTTGCCCAATATTTTACATTAAATTAATTCATCTCATTTTTTTATCAAAGTTGAGAATATTCACTTATTACGGGATACCTTGTATATATGTTACCGAAGATGTATTAAAACCTAGGAGTAGTATTCAATTATTTGGAAATGTATACAGTTCCGTAACTATTTCAGAAATGTCTAAAATATTTATTGAAATATTATTATTACACACTTATCCCGAGGAGATATATATATTTCATAGTAAAAGAGAAAATTTGGATATAACCTTTGGATATTAATTCATAGTGACAATCATGTATGGTTTCTTGCAAATGAATACTAAAAAGACCAAATACTCATTATTTTTTATCCCATTTAGTACAAAAATTACTTATTTCTTCGTATAAAAAATCATAATTTTAATTGCCAGATATCAAATTATCAGATATAAAATGATTTATTTAAAAAAATCTATGAATTGTAGAATTATATACATTTCCTAAAAATTGTATACTTACAACGATGGATTACGTACATTTCCGTAAACATAATATTTACCAAGTATCGTGCAAATATTGATAGCGCGTTTTAGAAATCGTAACGCTACAATCTCTCAGAATAAGCGCTTTGCTAAATGTTTTGATTTGATGCAGATGAGGATGATGAGCCGCGCTGCGTGACATTAACTCCCAGACATAAAGCCGCCATTCGGTTTATAAGAAAGGTATGGAACTTCTACTAACGTATATATTATTTAATTTCACTTTAATATGATTTTTATTATTACCATTTGATAAGTTGTAGGTGTCATTTCTTAGTATAAGTTAAAAATTCTTAATAATTAGAAAATAATTCGTAGTTTTACCAACTAAATCGATGGCTAAGAAGTCATTTTATTAAAATCATATACATTTTTCAAGTAGCAGGTTAATCTAGGGGTGTTAGGCCATTTCTGGGGAATATATGGAGTAGATATATTAGTATTACATTTTTCAGAAATTGTTAATAAAATAAAAGACAATTCTATTACATTTATCTACCACTAACATACACGACTTATTACACTAGATATCTTGCAATAATATCATACTACATAAAATAATGGTACACTCATATAATACTTATGTACCACACACTATACGAAAACTATATACAAACTTAAAGTAACCTAGCCTATACAATATTTATAGAAAGAGGAAAGAACAAAGCGCTGCAGAACCTAATCAAAGAGCATTCTGAATTGTTAAACAATGTTTACCGTGTCCAAACTTGCAGCATAACGCCCTCTTTCGATTTTCGAGTTCTTTGGGTGCTTCAATAAATGATACCTTTAAAATCCTCGCTTCACTGAAACCGCGTTGCCAAGCTCGTAACTGATTCTATTAGATAGCTGCCACGTGCGCCAGATGTTTTATAGACATTACTGTAAAGAAAACAGTCTAGAATTTTAACGTTTTAGTAATAAATTACATATTTAAGGCCGATACATTTTATCTGTTTGTATATTCAACACATCTTTGTTTAAACAAATAGGAAAACTATCTTAAATTATTGTGTATCTAAAGTGACGTGAATGAAACATCCAAATATTAAAAAAATAGAAACTTGGTCCATAAGAAACTTGAGTTATATGATATAACATGTGGCATTCTGACAGATGAAGTATTTTGTGGCTCGGCGTAAATTTAAAGAAGCATTAAAACCATACGACGTAAAGGACGTAATCGAACAATATTCCGCGGGACACGTGGATCTGCTGAGCCGAGTGAAAAACGTCCAGACTAGGTACTACTCAGTAGGCTTTCAACGCAATGCATGCGCGCAGACAATTACAGCTTTCAAAGCAAATTAATTTAAAACTCAATCTGCATCCGTTGTCTGGGCAAATGCAAAGCGACGTTTACTCCATTGGCTAGACTACCTTCCTGTGAACTTTACCTTCGCACATCAAATTAATTATTTTGTTTTCAATTTTAATGTATAATTACTTTTATACCTTTAAATTTCTCTATTTGTATCTGAACTGTGCAATAGTTATTAGTTTTCTGAATATTTCTGTAGTCAGAAAACCTTTGTAGTTTGTGTTATGCTCGTCCTTCATACTTACCAATGCAAAAAATTTCCGGAGTCACTGGCAATTTCCTCTGTAAACTAAAATTACATGTCAATACCAAATATACTTCTAGCATAATTCCCAAATGCACAGGAGGAGATTTTCAGTGACTTCCGTCAAATTGTGGTTTTTGTCTCTACAGATTCAATATTTCATATACCGTGGGTAGATACATTTACATATTTGGCATAAATCCCTCATATATACCTACATTTAATTTGACATAGCATGAACGGTCACAAACATTTTTAAGATATTAATAATAATTACCCAAACGATATCCTACAATTGCATTTTATACCCACATCTAACTCATACAAACCAAAACATTATTAAGTGTTTTTGTAGAAGTATATATTTCTAAATCTATCAATTATTATTTATTGCATTAGGGATCAGAATAATAAATATCTTTTAAGGGGAAAACAACAAATAATGTATAATGTGATATTATTTAGATAGAAGACGGAAATAATCCATAGCAGTAAAAGAATACATACCGGTCATAATAAACATCCGAATGTCTTAATACAATAGGGTACTAATGTTAAATACATATTTTATTATAATTGCACCTATAAAATTTGCCATGAAGATATTTTATTTCCGTATAGCTCAAGTATTTTGTCGCACGCAAGAGATTTAGAGAAGCGTTGAAACCCTACGACGTTAAAGACGTTATCGAACAGTACTCTTCTGGACACGCCGATCTCCTTAACCGAACCAAGAACCTACAATACAGGTGAGCACTGGGATACAATGAGGTTGTATTTTTAAGGGAGTAGGAAAACGCGCACAGAGAGGCTCTTGGCAATCGCCGCCCGCCGCCGCTTCATTCATAGCTCAAGTGCTCATCAGCTAGTTCTTGTAAAAGCTCTTCATGTACAGTGATACACACACTCGTTATTTTTCTACGATTTTGGGGATGACAAAGATTGAAGTGGAATTGTTAGATTGATAAAGAAAAGTTACAATTCCTCCTTGAGAAAAGGCGATATTAATTATTTTATTATTATATTAATGTTTCATCAAACCTTATATATATATTCACATTCATATAATATATAACATTTAATATTGCAGCAAATATAATTACCCCCTATAGATTGAAACCTTGCACTCTACGGACACAAGTATCAATCCTAATTGAATTGTAATATTGCATGTGTTTTTCTGCTTAATTATTATTTGATATCGCAAAATGTGAAAACATGGTTAATGACAAAAATAAAAAATATTAAATACTAATATTTTGAAATTACTGTTACCGGTCGGTTCTTGGCAGACGGCGTATATTAAACGTAAGTACGCTTCAAACGAGATTTGAATGCAACCTTGTAACCTAAGCACACGGGGTTCTCGTGAAACGTGCGTCTACTGCGCGTAACGAGCATCTAATAAAAACACTGTTATAAACGCAAAAATCAGCATCTACGAACGCAGACGTCTAGCTTTCTGCGCGTTTAAATTACGCCATGTGCTCTCCGTACTTGAATGGATACTCTAGATACATTACCGTCTTACCTCTACAATTCATTTTACACGTAATTTTAGTTATTGGCATTAAAATTAGAATACAATGAAGTATTCCTTAAATATAATTATGGTATTTTGTTAAGCAGTACAAACAACTTGTTACTAGCATAATTGAATTGGTGGGCAAGTATTTTGAGCCAATGTTTTCACATTTGCGAATATGCAATTATGTTTCAGCGTGTAAACTGTAAATAATAAAATGAAGGTATGTACCGCCTCACAATTAAATTATAAAACATATTTTTTGATAACAAGTTGGGAAACAAATATATGGTAGGTAATTCAAAAATGATTTTTGTGTATAACCTACCAATGAAAATCCGCAGTTCAATGTACACTGACCTGAATGTTAAATTTAAGAGTAATCGACGTGAATCTGCAGAGTAGTTTAATAAAATATATACAATTTTAAAGCTATTTAATATTGGTATTTATATTATCTAAATCTGATATTTTTTTGGTAAATTAAAATAAACCTTAGTAAGTAAGACCATTTATGTAACATTATAAATTTATAAAAAAAATAAATGAATTGTCATCATTTTATTGTGAAAAAATACATCTGATATACACTTTCATGGAACATTACTAATATTAACATATAAAACAGGTTAGATCAAATTCTTGGCAAGCAAGGTTCAAAAGCGAAAGATGTCTACGCATCTAAAATCAGCTTAGCTTCCAGAGTAGTTAAAATAGAAAGACAAGTAAGTAAATGCTTCTTTACGTAACTATTGTTTTATTAAATAAGTTTCATTTGTATTTATGTCTCTTTGTTGGACATGCATTACAGGTAGATGATATAGAAAGCAAATTGGACCATTTATTAGAAATGTACGAAGAAGATAGACGTACAGCTAGAAGGATATGTGCGGAAGCAAATAGTAATGCAAAGGGCGGTCCGTCGGGTGATATTCTATACGAAAAATCAAGACCAGCTCTCACAGAGAAACAATGTTCGGAACCAAATTCGCCCTTGTCTAGGACATTTGAACAACCTGTTCCAGCATCGGTCCCTCCTATAGCTCTGAAAAGACCCATGAATAGGGGTTATTCCGATTTAGGGACACGCTTCATGCGCAAAAAAGTAATAGTCAAGTAAGTTGAAAGACAGCTAAAATCTTACTGCTTCTACAGAATTATTATCAGAGTTAATTATCATAACAGAATTAGTAATGTATATTGTAGTATTTGATAATTTAGTTAATTTATTAATTAGACACAGAAATATGATAAAGTTATAGCGGCATATCTATTTATTTAATACTATTTATCAATTAGGCTAAACATATGAACTAAATTTTATAGAACATCCTCCACTAGAAACGGCGACTCACCCAGGGATGACGAAGTCGTTATTGTAGTACCAACAGACCGTGAAGACACTCCACCAAGGCTCATCACGGATAGTTCAGGTAATGTTTGAATTCATATTTAAATATAAAATAATAATATTATATAATAAGTGGTCTATGTAAGCGTACATTATTTTGATGATACATACAAATAATAGGATTAGTTATTCATTACATACAAAAATGTCGCATTTTTTAAAATGATGAATAGAATTAAAATAACAAGTCAGCGTGTAGTATACGCGAATTTAATATACATATATTTTTATTATTTACTCTTACCTTAGTTTCCCTAAGTCTGAGCCAATTATAATACAGGATCCCTGGTACACGGTTCATCATTTACCAGCTTGTTAGTAAGCTGATTTTTCGTGAGTGAGTAACTTCCTTTTGACCAGACGCCCAACATTTTTAGCTGAATAAGATACATATTAAGATAATATATTTTGATTGAAAGAAAGAAAATTACTAATCGAATTTTCTTCTTTGTAAATTATTGAGATAATTAACTAAATAACGTGAGAAAGTATTTGTCCTAAAAATCCTCCCTCTCCAACATGAATCTAATTTTTTTTTATTGGTTAACTGAGTTCACCACCAACATTGTCCTACAAATTGCGTAGTTTTTTTTTTTATTTCATCAAATCAAAACATTTTATCATTGCTGACCTTTTAAGCTACCATTTACCAACATTACTGTAAAGAAATAACCCGGATGTCTAGAAACGAAAAATCAGCTTGTTAGTTATAAATTGTGAACCGTGAACCAGGGATCCTGTACTATTGCTACTAACACAGAACAAGCAACATGCATGCGTATATATGCAATTTGAATTTCGAAAAGTCACGTATACTCTCTTTAAACGCTTTATAAAACTTTTTATAGTTTTAATATATTTTTTTACATTTAATACTTTAACAATGAAGGAATAATTTAATTTATTTTTGAATTACCAGAAATATTTATAATAAATAAAATTAGTGATGCTACACAATACTACTTATAATTTTAAATATTTTATTCTTAAGAAAATAAACCTCGTCTTGCCAGTTATATTGGTCACAATTTTACCCACTTGACAGAAGCGATGCTTCACTCGTTCGATGATAAAATAGGCGAACGTAAGGTATAACTTTGAGATTGTTACAAAAATTACAGCATCTTATGAAGACTATTCGTCGTCGACGTCCCTCTGACCGACAACGTCATGGGCGAGCCCCATTCTTGTCGGCCGGCGGCGGCTGCGTGAGTCCTTAACCTTCCCGTATCGGTGTGGAATGTGGAAACGTTTTAAATAGTTTCATTCTGTTACCTCCCTCTCGTTCTTGTCTCGTGAATGTATTCGATTAAATGTTGTATTTAGATAAACTGTAAAATTTTACCTCTTTAAATGTGTTTAATAGTATCAGTTCAAATAAAATATTTTTGTTCCTAGACGACTGGTTTTGTTTAGTTACTGTTATCGTAAATTTTATATGATTTAAAATGTGCTTAGGCGTAGTTTCAATGCTAGTTCATACATTATTTTACATATCAAGTTATTTTCACACTTACTTCAGCATGTTTCGATTAGTCTTTTGTAGTAGTTTTACAAATTTTCAGTGTATCTGTGAGCAAATTGATGTTTTAATATTGTTTTATTCTTCCTACTTTTCAGAAGCTTAATACTTTTTGATTTTCAGGAAGGTGAAAATTAATTTTTAACGACCACTTAACTTTGTCACTGAAATACTTGATTTATAGCGCTTACTTTACCGTCGAAAATTATTTTTAAATGATAATAAGGTTATCGAAGTCCCTTATTTACGTTTATACAGGTATCGATAAAAAGTTGAGTGATCATTGAACCTAAAGTGAGCTCGTGAATCAATTACATAATAGTTACAAGTTGGATGTCTTTCAGAAGTTTGCGCCAGCTGTTCCGTAGAAGTGGAGACGGAGGCTGAGGCGGGCGGCACGCGGTCGGGCAGCTCGGGCTCGCCGTCGTGGTGCGAGGGCGACGCGGGGGACGAGCGCGGCTACGGCTCCGGAGACTCGCTCGCCGAAGACACCGCGCTCCTGGGAGATACCGTCCAACCGGGACACCAACCGCGCCTACTGAGGCCCCAGAGAAGAGATGTCGCCGTCGATCTCCATCTGCTCCGCCCGGATGTATGAAAGACATTGATATCGGGCAAGACCATGAGAAAACACTAAGTGCTCCTCATCCTAAAACTCGCACAATAAAGCAATTCACTCTTTTAATTTTAGTTAGGTGCTTTTAGTTAATAAATACTTAGATAGTGAAAGTGTAATTTTCCCTTTGATTAATTTAAAAATGAGTCTCATGAAGTGCGTTTATAATGAAACAATATTGTGCAACGACAAAGTATTACAATAATTTTAAGTATAATAAAGTTTATTAAGTGATACCCTAACTTATAAATGTATATAATACTTATACGATAGGTACTACTTGATAACGAATATTTAGTATCTAATTTAGAACCATCTAGAACTTATTTATTGCAAAAACTACGCTTATTTAATTATTGTTCGGTTTAGATACATTAAGTTCAGTTATTTTTTAAAATAACAAAAAAAAATCAAGGTCTAAGGGTGCCGGGCCTACAACACGGATACTGCAAAATGCCCAAGCGCACAAAAATATAAAGATTAAACATTATTCGGCGCGCTAATATTTAGTGCCCATTTTGTGCAATAATAATTTTGTTATAAATGATTACTAAAAATATTTCCTACCTATTCGTTCTTAGAAAATATGTGCTGTGATATTTATTCTCATTTTAACAGAGCTTAATGTAAGACGAATAATAAAAAATAATTTTTATTTTGTTACTGTTACCCAGATCATATTTAATTTTTATGTCCACTGGTCGGTTATACTTGTATTATATAGTTATATTAAATATTTACCTCAGAACATTTTACTGCAAAACGCTTGTCGCTTAATTTGATCACAGCCTTTAAGTATAAACTAATTTAAAACATTTAAGTAAGGTGCAAACCTACTATGTATAATATATAACGCACCATCCAAACTTAGATGACTAGGGATCTTATATAACTTTCATTTGAATAGTAAAAGTCAAGTAATATTATTAATATTAACATTTAGATACAAAAGTTTTAAACTTTTATTCATAAAAAGGATGCAGGCCTGATGAATGATGATGCTATAATATGGTTCCACTTCATATTAAGCTGTCTATGATATATTATCCACCTATGTAATATTATGTTTGTTTTATCTTTGCAATAAAATGGCATCAACACACCATTAATTTTACCTCAACTGATAAGTTGTTGTACCTCAAATAAGTAGTTATTTTTTTTTCTTCAGTACTTATTGTTTTAATTCAGTCATTCATCAAATCATGTTTTTATGATAGATGTACAAAATCATAATTTTCGTACGATTTTGACGAAAGTAAAAACAAACATTTAAATCATTGGAAATTTGGATTTACAAACTTACAAAGACAGGAATCCAAGCCGATGATGTTATTACAAAAAATAATAATAATACACCATGAATGTTCAATTGTTTTTAAAATGTCATGGGGTTTATTTCACATTCTTCATTAAACATGAAATGAAAATTGCGTATACTATACTATATTGTTAACCTAAACTGGTAACTTGGTATAGTTTTATCATGATTTAAGTGAATTTTACATTGTCATGCATTAATTTATTCTTAAATTGTATATTAATCATGATTGTTACAATAATTATTAATTCGAATTTTAAGTCACAATCGTGGGACCAAATTCTAATACAACTGGTAGATTGTCGATTAATTTACGCAATACGTTTTTTGAATAAATAATACACAACATACTTAACAATAATATTGTGCAATAGAAATATATAAAATTGTGTTGTGGTTTTATTGCAAATGATAAAGAAACACGGAAAATTCCTATTCTTGAACCAATTTTACAGTTTTTGGACAAATTTCTTAATATAAGCAGGGTAAATATTTGCCTAACATTTCAATAAATGTAAGGGTATGTTTGTATAAGTCTTAATATAGAGCGCCTTGTTGCGGAACCAGATGTACACTGGTGTGGAATTGAACAATTTGAAATGTAAGGCTTTTGCCTTATTCTGCTATGTAAGTGCTACTTTGGGACCTAGCTCTGCCTATATTATTATTTTAATATTAACAACAGAAACTATTAAAATACATAGTAGACGTAGAAATACATATTTATAAATATTAGTATTGCCTATATACAGTAATACTAAGTTTATTAAGGTCCGTCGACAATATTTGGACTTTCAAATGCTTCATATAATAATTAATCCGATTTCTCTCGATCTTATGATATTATATGACATGATGTGTATAACACTTCAAGGTTTTTTATCTTTCATGCGACTAATCGTAGAAAGCACAAAATTATGTCAACAATAAAAATTAATGTCACAAAGGGAATAATATCTGAAAAATTGTCGAAAGATATTAATAAAACAGTAAGTCTGTATATAACTTGCATCCGTTGTATACTATTTACGCACTACCTTTTGATTTCAATTATTTTGATTTACTTTCCTTCTCAACATTTGTAAATAAAATTTTATAACCCAGTAAAACTTGTTTTATTGATAAAAAATATCTAATTATACTTACAACTGTGATAGTAACAAATGTAACGAACACGGAATAGAATATCCCGTGTGGCGACGGGTAAGAACACATGTGTCGCCACCCCATTTCTACCCGTGGATGTCGTAAGAGGCGACAGAGGGTGATCCTGCTGCCTAACATCTTCAGCTACAAAAGAGTGGGAGCCGAGCATAGCATGATTGGGCCAAGCTCGCACCGGTG
>LQNK01000185.1:481236-529176 GCA_001586405.1 Phoebis sennae | reverse complement strand
GCAGGAAAACCGGCGTGAAACAGTACTGTGTTTCGTACGGTGAGCGGGTGTCCGGAGGCCTGTATTCCCTTCCTATTCCTCTCCTGTCCTGTTCTAGTCCTCTCCCAACTTCCTTTCATTAATCCTCTCCTCTTATCCCATCCTCTTCCTTCAAGCTGGCAAGGCATTTGCGACAGTTTGCTGTTGTGGATGTTCATGAGCTGCGGTCAGTCACTTTCCATCAGGTGAACCGCATGCTCCGCTTGCCCGGTGTTACATAAAAAAAATTCTATTCAACGGTAACGAAAAACCATACGCGAGGTTAAGTTTGGAACGAAACCCTAATAATTTCGAGTCAATCGGGTATTAGACTAGTCTGAAAATATTATCGTAAATGGTTAAAAAGTGGTAAAGAAACCCAAAAAAATAATTTATTTTTAAATTTAATAAATATTTTCTCGAAAAAACGATATTTTGAGCAATATGGCGCCAATGACTTCTTAATTCTGTAAACAAACATACTTGAAAGCGCCGGTAATCATTTTTTGAAACTTTATTTGTGAAAATGATCAATGGTCTTTTGAAAAATGATCAACAAAAGGTGTGCAGTGCCAAAGTGTATACAAACCAATATATTTTACAATAATAATACAAACCAATATATTTTATTGAAACCAACCAAACCAATTTAATTTCCAAAATTTACTATTATTTTATCCAAACTGTACATTTTTAACATGATTATGCTCTTCGCAGTATAAAAATTTATCTTTATAGATAACCGATAAATCCCCTACTGCATAATGGTCAATGGTGTGGCCCTAGTATTACTGGAGCTAGGTTACCGCTTAACCGATTAAGTTTCGAAGTCGAATAAAGCGCGCAATGTAAAGCCAAACGCACAAATTTCTTCGCGACGAAATCCTTTGATATCCGGCAATTTACCGACAGCAGACTGAAAAGTATTCGTGTTCGCCGCCGTTCGTGTGGCCCCAGTAATACTAGGGTCATACCATTAACCATTATGCAGTATGGGATTTATCGGTAGGACTAATGGTCCATTTTTTGGAAGTCAATGCTTTGGGAAAAACAAGTTTGAGATGATTCGTGATGTTAGACTTGGATGATAGATCTAGGAAACTACAGACAAAACAATCAATTAAACACTACACAGGACACAACAAAAGCTTATGAAAATAATAATTATTAGAATAAAAGGGAGGAGGGATAATAGTATAATGTACCAAACATAATAAACATTTAAAGTTAGTAGGGCGAGGAATATTAAAAGGGATATCCTCCAGAAGAGTCCGGCGAAGTTTGGGACACTCAAAAAATAAGTGATCCATGCTGCCTTCGTCAAAACTACGCTCGCACAGAGATCGGTCACGTTCATGTATCTTAAACAGGTGAATGGGGGTGGAAGCATGATTTAAACGTAATCGGCAGATAGTGGACACGATAGGTTTCTCTCGTTGAAGGAAGCGGAAGAACCAAGGCTTGCGGGGGATAGAAGGCTGAATGTCTTAACAAAATATACCCTATAACTATAGATATGTTATGACTAGCACTCTAATTTTGACATTTCAAATTGATACATGTATATCCACACTCCCTTGGTTACGAACGATTGTTGACAGAACTTTACATAGCAAACGTGGTTTGGTTACGACAAAAAGCTATAAAATGCCTTCGTGTGTATTTAGAAAATGTACGAACCATTCTGCAAATAAAAATATAAATGGAAAGTATCATATTATCATTGGTAAGAAATCGAAAATGAAGAGTTTTAAATTCAACTATAATGCGATTGTCAAAAAACGACATTGTCATTGATGGTCCTATTTTTTCATCTTTGTACCTTCCCCAGACGTATTTCCTTCTTCCCCACGCTCCCTAGTTTGAAATGATACTATGGATGCCCCGTTTACCATGGATGAGATCGTCTCCTACATGATCCGTCCCCCGGTATAGATGGCATTCCCTATTCCTTCCTCACCAAGTCAAGCTTAAAGTCTAAGTCCTTTTTTCTAAATTTAATCAACCTATTCTTCCAACATGGCATCGTACCCGAGTCCTGGAAATCCCAACTTATTATTCCTATCCTCAAACATGGCAAAAATCCGTTAGACCCTAATTCCTATAGACCCATATCTCTGACTTCCACCCTTTCAAAAATTATGGAACATCTGTTGAACAATCGTCTTGAGTGGATAGTTGAGAGTAGGCAACTCCTTGCTCGATCCCAATTCGGCTTTAGGAAGGGGCTGAGTGTACTGGATAGCCTAAGTATTTTCACGACAGATATTCGTTCCGCTTTGGAAAGCGGACTTATTGTGGACAATAAGGGGTTTCTGGTGGGTGTGTTCCTTGATATTACTTCCGCTTATGACAACGTCCTTCTTCCGGTGCTCAAACATAAGATGTTACACCCGGAAGCCCTGGTTCTTCCTTCTCCCCCAATTAGACAAGCCCACTGTTTTCACTATCTGTCGTTTGCAGCTAGGCCACGCTTGCACTCCTGTCCATCTAGCGAAAATTCGCGTCCGTGATAGTTCATTCTGTGAGTGTGGTATTGATGTAGGTAACATTGACCACTTATTTTTTGAATGCCGGAATCTCCGTGTCTCGCTCTTGAATATCCTCCCCCCGATATTCCTCGCCCTACAAATTTTAAGTTCCTCTAATGCCTTGTCCCTACTTCCTTTGTTAATATTCTGGCCAAATTTATCCATTATAATCAATTAAGATTCTAACTGTCTATTCTCTAACTGATGTATATTTATTCTAATGCTTGTATTTAGGCGTGTGTTGTTTTGTTATGTCCTTTAATGTTTGTATTGTTTGGTTACGCAGGTCTATCATGGTCAGTGTACAAAATTTTTCCATAATCAAGTCAAGCGTGGTTTTTCCTCAGCATTAAGTGCGTTCATAAGTCTTGACAAGGACAAGCATTCTGACATTCCACCTGACACCTGACATTGGCAGAATCCATCTTTGATGGGAAGCCATTAAACCATAGCCATTAAGAAGAAGAAGTTCATGGTAGTCTTCTATGGTTATAACCGTGCGCGTGGTTATAACAAATCTATAGATTATATTATTGCCATTTACAAAAACGTATCGTCTATTGTTAATTTCTTCTTTTTCTGATGCTAGGGCTAGGGATACTTACCAATTTGCAATGTATCTATGCCGCTTCTTGCCATTAGACTTTGCTTGTTATAAAAAAAAATTGACAAATTGAAATGACAAATGTGAAATGAGTAAATGACACTTGAGACTTGCTTGAAACTTGGAAAGCAAAGATAAAAGTTGGTTAAACATTCGAGACTACAAGTAATAATTCACATAATATTAATTAACCATTAAGGAAACAATAAAGCGAATACGTTTTTAATTGACAGTATTTCAACCAAAACATGAAAGATGTCTAATAAAAAAAAGTAAGTTCCATTTAAATGCTGCTAGAACGTTATTTAGTTTAAAAAATACGTAGCAATAATAAGATAAGACGATGCTTCCTTACATTTAGAAATAGGTACAATGAGATTGTTAATGTCGTTTTATGAAAAAAAAAGGAATTTTTCATGTTGTTATTTTATGAGCATTTATTTTTTTTGTAGATACGGTTTAATACTCCCAGAAGCAAATAAGATAAAACCCGCATTCCAAGCCACTCGTAATGTTTTTGGAAACGATTCTGATTCTGATGATGACTCCGGGAAAAAGCCAGTTCTGTTGCGTCCAAGTGACAATATCAAAAGACAGGTAAATAATTTAGCTTTAGCTCTAAATGTTTTCCTATTAATTTATACTTTATAGTGTTATCTCTCTTCAATAATCTGAAGTAATAGATTCCATTTATAGTAATAAAATGCTAAATATAAATAACACATACATTACAATTGATATAAAAAAAATATTTTGCATTAATAGGTTTTATACTAAATGTTTTTACTTTTTATATAGACAAAATTAGCACAGGAGAAAGCAATACTTGAAGACCCAACTGTTTATCAGTATGATGAGATCTATGATTCCATGGTTGTAGAAAAAGAAAGTAAAAACATGAAAAGCAAAGAAGAGAAGAAACCTAAATATATAGAAAATTTGTTGAAAACAGCCAACAAAAGAAAAATAGAAAATGAGCGCAGAATTGAAAGACAGGTAAATTAATTATATAGACCAAAAGTAGTATACAAATACAAAAAATCTATATATTCTGTTTATAATAACCAAACTTTATTGAATTGTCAACTTACTCTTTTCAATGGTGATGTTTATTGCATTGTTATTATATATTACAACAACTACTATCCCACATTGATTTGGAAACTAATATATGTATTCCAATCTAGTCTTAATATGTATTCTATTCTTATCTTCGGCATTAATTAATACTAAGGTACACTTTTTTAACTTAAACATTGTTTAATGTTGGTAACTTAATAATTTCCCAGGGAATTTTATTAAAGAATCGTATACGACCTTCCCCATTGCATAGGCTTGCAAACTAAGCTTAGTTTAGCTGCTGCAGATGTATGGGCTTCCCAATGTTATTTTGTATCTAGTTATTTCTAAAAATATCAAAGAATCAAAAAAGATATTTACTCACCAGTCAATGAAATATTACTTTGAACATTGGGTAATATGAATTCAATGCATTCTTTTTTTTGGATCATTCAAATCTCATTTAAAAGAATGGTAATGTAATGAGGTTAATAATTGTGCACAGACTTTCGGAGCTTATTGTCAGTAGCTTATTAAATAAACATTTTTAGATTCAAAAAGAGAGAGAAAAAGAAGGTGAAGAATTTGCTGACAAAGAAGTATTTGTAACTTCAGCATATAAAAAGAAATTGGAAGAATTACGTTTGGAGGAAGAAAAGGAAAAACGTGAAGAATATTTGGAGAAAATAGGAGATGTTACACGCCAACAAGACTTAGGTATTTATTTTGCAAATATGGTTTTGACAGAAAAAGTTATATACTTGAATTGTTTTCTACAAGTAAGTTTTAAATTTGCTGGATTTCAAACAAACTCAAAACAACCATTTTTCTCTCAATATTTAATTATTTCCCATATATAATACAAAATCCTTCATAAGCCAGTGTCCATATCACAAGAGCTCTGTCTAAATTTCATGTCTAGCTTCAAGACAAGTATTATATATTTTTGTATAAATTTGGTTGAGTTACACTATTGTTATAATTTGCCTTTTTCTTTTTTGTATTATAGGAGGATTTTATCGTCATCTCTATGAACAGAAATTGGGCCCAAATAAACCAGACAGTGAAAAAAATATTTCTGAAGAAAATGTCAAGGACACCTCCTTTAATGTATGTAAAAGTAAACATGAAAATTCTGACATATCAAATAAAAGGAATTATAGGAAGAGAAAGGTATCTCATGATAACAAATCTGATGGTGAAATAGAAGATTCTGATGATGAAGTTAATCGTAAAGGGCTTGTTAAGAAAAAATCTAAAGAAACAGATCAAAATATTGATGCAGACTCAGACTTTTCAATTGATGAGTCAAGTGATGATGAGCCCACGACTTCCACACAAAGCATTCAAGAAAATGAATCTAAGGATACATTTAAAATACCAATTATAAAGGTTGATAAACCAACACCTGAACTCAGTAATGAGGACAAATCAACAGAACAGAAAGTTGAAAAGGAAGAGAAGGAAGTTAAACCTAAAATTGATATTTGGAAAAAGAGAACAGTTGGAGAAGTATTTGAACAAGCTTTACAAAGGTACTATCAGAGAAAAGCAGCTAGAGGTTCTTAATTGTAAATAAATATAAATATACAAATTCATATGATTTTAAACTTTAATGTTATTTGGTCATCAATAATTCATGCTTGGTAAATGTATCTCAATTCAGTACATCTAATTTCAGTTAAACACAGACTTGATAAAAAAAAACAATTGAAGTTTATAATAAAATATTAGATCTTTAATAAAACATATAAATTAGATTAGGTTAGGCAAGAGCGCATCCACTTATAACATTACTAAAAAAATTCATATATGATACTACTAGTATAGGGCCAGTCAGCAAAACGCAGATGACACAATAATAAAACAGGAATAATAGAAAAATTACATTATTTAACTTGGAGCTTGAGTGGTGTACGCCCTCACACAGAATAAAATCAAGATTTGCTGTTGCAATTAGCCAAACTATTATATGCAATAATGAAATAACTTTCGCCTTATTTTCACTTAGTAAATTTAATCAAACCACAACATAATGTGCCTTGCAGTGAACTGAAACAAAAACAATAATTCTCTTTAATCATTGACACAAGTATTGTGACACAATAGGCATATGAATATAAATTTAAAGCATACCAATAAATTCGGACACAGGATCATTTTCACCTTCAGCCCTCATAGTACCAGTAATATCTTCGTTTTCGACCATAGGAAGCACTAATTGTACAAACTCTGGTGTATAAGGTGGTGCAATTGCATCTAAAACCTGCACAACAATCTGCATTACGCATTGGCAATAAAAAAATTGGATTTATAGTGTTCTCAATATGAACAGAATAGTATGTGATCATGTATAGGGAATAAAATCTATCACCATAGTTGTAGTATCTTTTTTATTAAACCATCTTCAGAACTTTAACTAACAATTTGTTATGTCGAAAACTTGCAGTATGCACAATCTAATAAAAAATAAACTTACCTCAGTAATGAAATAGCGTATGAGTGAAATATCAGTATCTCCTCGTTGCAAACAATTTTTAATGTATATTAAGACAGGAACTACACATCCTCGACTTAATAAATTGACCATACGATCAAGAAGCATTTTCCGCAGTTCCAACTAAAAATATAATTTTAAATATTACCTAAGTAAAGCATTCATGTCAAAACCTAAACAATTTCACAACAATGGTCATTTAAATGTTTTTGCAAAAGTTACCTGTACTAAAATTTCTAAATCTTCTTGTTTTGATTCAAACAGTTTTATTAACAACTTTAATAACCTATGATGTAATAATGGATGACAAGAAGCAACTTCGTCAAGTAGAGCCAGATGTACGGGACAGTGCTCTGTGCACAATTTGAAATATGATGGTTCTGTTACCACACACTCTACCCATACTAGCACCCCCATGCCAACAACAGGAAATCTTAAACAAACAATAATGTTAAAAATTAAATTGTTAAACAAACAAAATTTAACATACTTATCTCACGAACTATTGGTCTGAAAAAAAAAAGATTAATCTATACCTGATGCAATGATACAGAGATGGCAGCTCTGCAATTAACTCACTAGAGCTAACTGAGCTACTACATACTGCATGTATTTTTTCGATAGCCTGGAGTGTCGCCTTCAATTCATCTTTGATTGGTTTACCCGGTGTTGCACCTTCACAAACACTTGCAGAATACGCAAGTAGATATATGTATTTGGATTTATGCTCTGGGTTTAGTTTACTTCCCAATTTAAATAGTGAATCCACAAGTAATTCTAAAAGAAAATGAAATGTTATTTTTATTATTCATATAGTACTATTGAATCAAGAGTATAGTAAGTAGTATTGAATCATCACTGATAAAATAACAAAAGTAATTCAGACACAAGATTGGTTTGAATTTTATAAATAAATAAATAATATCTTTATTTTATAAACAGAATACATTATATTTTGTACCTTTACTTCTAAAAAAACTCTTTTCCGCAGTCTTTTCCAGTACTAAAACTCAAACTTGTCTCTGTTTATAGCGAAAATTTTTTAAGGGTAAAATTAATAATTACAATTTAGGATAATTACCCAAGAATTGAGGTATTCTTATTAAATGTACTGGCGGCGGTTCGGATTGTGTGTAAGCCCTAAATAAGACGGATATGTCAGCGGGGTTCAGTGCTCCTCGCGACAACATGGCTGCGAGCGCAGTGCGGGCGCCGCGCCAGGACTCTCCGGCCGTCAGCGCCAACGTGATCGGCGTAACGTCATGACCACTACAAAAATTAATGATATAATACAAGCCATTATTGATCGAGCGTAGCGAAGTCTCAGAGCCATACACTCGCCCGGCCATCTCGATCAGGCGAGTGTAGGTTTTTATGTAAGAAAAATTTGTCCGACCATAAATAGTATAAACAAATAGTATAGATAACAAAAATCTTGTGTTTGAAGATGAGTGAAATCAGTTGGCAGGGTCAGATAGAATACTAGTCACTTTAATATGAATATACCTGAGTGTGGTATCAAAAGATAGGTCTTGGTTTATACATTACAACACAAGGTCGAGCACAGAGCTAGGGATGTTAAGGATCTTCGAATCCATTACCTACTGCTACTTTTACACCAGCTGAGTCACAAGCTACCTGTGTCCTTTGCAAGATCGTTTTTCTTGGTTGCTTAGTCATTTGTCTGTTATTTTTGGTTTTTCTTAAACATCTAATCAATATCCAAAACTGAGACTGATAGATAATCAGAAATAATTTCAATCTGCATCCGTATCTGAATCTGGTATTTTAATTATTTCTATATCCATATCAGAAATGTCATATTACTAACTAACTACAAGCCACAAATATTTATTTAATAACAATCACAAATTTTAATTTTTCACAATTGTTACTTTTTTAACTTATTTTGTTATTTAAAAGACTATAGACACACAATACTTTTAACAAGATTATAAAATCATATAATATTATAAACTATCATTTAAACATTGTAAAATATGAAAGTACGATAAAAGTGAGATTTAAAATATTGAAACTAACCTTTGTTGCGCACATTTAGTTATTTCTTGGCTTAATCTCTTCATGATAGCTCCTCCTCTAGGTTCTTGAGATAATATGTGAACAATAACTTGGCTGTACACATATGTATGTGCTCCATGGCAAACCATTTTCTGAAATATAATGATAAATCAAATAAAAATATATTTTTATTATTTTGAAAAAATCATACTATTAGAAATTAGATATTTTAGGAATTCTATGATATCTGCTAAGAACTTACAGCACATTCATTAACACTATTTTGCCAATCATCTGAACTCTGCAAGAATCCCACAATTGCAGACTTTAAGACTCTAGAAAACACCTCAATCTGTTGAGCTGCAGTTGATATACTAGTAATTTCACCTTGAAAGCCTGCATCTGATATAAGCTGCAAAAAGCAAAACAAAAAAATAAATATATATTTTTTCTATATATATATAATTCTAATATTTTTGTTATTTTCTATTTAAAAATCATTTACCTTAATTGTAAAATTCAACATAAGACAATCAGGATAGTCTTCAGCTAACCTATATATCAAGGACCTCCAGGTGGGGTGTTCTATCATTTCTGTGAGCCAAGCTGGTGTCTACAAAATAATTAACATGTAGTACAATTTGCTGCTGAAATTGTTTTTTATCATATATGACACTTTTTAGAGCTGAGTATAGTTTGTCAAAAAAAACTTACTTCTCCTTCCTCAGTAAATATAGTATCTGCTTTTTTGGGATCAAATGTTTTTATAATCATGTCCTTTAAATGATTTTCTACCATTGCTTGCACTTCAGTGACTTTCACTCCTATAACAATATTTAGTTTACATATTGTTTTATAATAAAAATATTAAGGTTATACTAATGGTATAATATCAGAGTATTTTATACTACTTATAGTATCATCAAAAACATCTCAAAATTAACAGTTTTAAAACACAATACAACAATAAGAAATAGATTTAAAAAAATAAAATCAATGTTTTATATGTCTAGCAGTTTTATGTCTGATTGATACTGTACATTATATTGTTTGTATGAATAGACTGCTGCATATACACAATAAATAAGTACCAGCGAGTATCAGCCATTCTGCCAACAAGTTTGCCATTTGAGCTACTGCACTATAGTTAATTGACAACTGTTCAATTACTTGTTCTGGATTTCCACCTGCTTGAAAATATCTTTTTAATTGGCCAAATATGCCAGGTTCCATTATATAATCAGAAGTCTTAAATTTTTCAAGGCATTCTTGTAATACTTCTTCTGGATTATCAATAACATCTTCAGCATTATCGTCCTATAAAAAAAATTATGGTTAATGTTTCAATTAATTCATTAAACACTTCGCATTAATTTATCCTAATTCCTAGTTCTACTTCTTACTAATATTATAAATGTGAAAGATTGGACGTTCGTGAGTCAATCGACGGATTTTTTAATAAAATTTCGCGGATTAGGTGATAAGATACTTTTTACTCAGCGAAGCGAAGCCACGGGTAGAAGTATGTTCTGTATAAATAATCTTGCCTTACATCATACTGTGCGTTAGACGCTTCCCACGACGGCTCTTCTTCATATTGAGTTGGCATGATTGTTTTAAGTATCGTATAAGACGAAGATCTATGTTATGTGAATATTGTTCAATACAGATTAAAACTTTTAAGTCAGTATAAATCAAGACAATGATTGTAATACTTCTCAAGAGTACAATAATAACATTAGTTAGTACAAAATACAAATAACTTATCCAAACAAGATATCTGACATTTGACACATGACAGTGACAGCTATAGATAACAAAAAGCAGTTTAAACTTTAAATCCTGGGCCAATCCGAACGGAACTTGACCTATGACCTATGTACAAGCAAAAACTAATGTCCAAGAGACACTGAAGTTAAGTTAAATAGGGTATTTGACAGTGTGAAAAATAATTTGTTTATTTTGACCACGGAATAGAAAAACCAAATGGAAGTGCCCTGCTGCTCTAGCCTGCGAATATCAACTTTGCGTCGATGTACAACATCGACCCAGTCGCTATTCACTACCAGCTAAATTACTTACTCTGTGTTCGCTACAAATAAAGTTTTAAACGTGTTTTTTTTTATTTTGTCCGCTAACTGGACGTAACAACTACAACTTATTTTATCAGAAGCATATTTTGTGAAAGGAGAAGTTGATGCATTAAACAAGTCGAGTTCGTGACAAACAGTGTTGTTTAAAGAACATAATTAGGCGGTTGAGTGGTGAATTTTGACCATAATTAGTGCAACATGAAGTTAGGTTAAAAAGACCTTGCGATTATGAAGACGGGTACCCATTCTTGGTACATTGAAATTGAGGAGAGTAAAACTTATTACTGACGCTTTCAAGTATGTTTGTTTACAGAAAATTGATGTCATTGAAATTTAGTTTTGGCGGGTTATTCAAATACCACAATTTTCATTTTGGATTTTTCGAGATAACATTTATTAAAATAAAAAATAAATATTTTTTCTGGATTTCTTAACCACTTTTCAATCATTTACGTTAATATTTTCAAACTAGTCAAATACCCTATTGATACTGTGAAGCGGGGAGCGCTTTTGAGATTAATAGTTAGCTGCTATTTTTATCGACGCTTTTCTAATGCGATAACTACATCTATAGAGTAATTAATAAAGTTTAGATATTATCGTTACATCGTATACTAGAGAGTACCTACATTGGATACTACTCTTTAGTCTTACGGCTGCTGCTCTTCGGCCAAAAGTCAAAGCCAAAACCTTGGTCATACCGTGTGTCGATAAAAAAAAACTAAATACATCGGTCAACGAAATATGTCAAACTCACATGTAGATGTTTACTAGCAGTTGACTAGCAGCCTGAGTACCAAATTATAATATAAAGTTAAATACTCATTGGTACCTATTAAATTGATGATAAATGTTGATAGTTAAATTGTTGAACATAATAATAAAATATATAAAATATAAACATATCAAGCTATTTCAAAGTTTTTACTGCTAATGTATTATGGACAACGATGACGACAGATTACCTAAATCAGTTTTAAGTTATTATGTGCAACTTTATTGTAAGAAGAGAAAAAATAAAAAGATTACAAACGAGGTAGAAATAATCTACATCGCATTGTGAATGTAACTTGTATGTTTTATACAGAAACTGATTAAATATTTTGCTTTATTACAGTCTTTAAATTTAGTAGCAGAAGCGACAAAATCATGGTTAGGTTTAAGTTCATCGAAGAAAAAAATCTTGACCATGAAGTATGATAATTGCTATCTTAAAATACGGAAACGCTTTGCTAATAAACTTCGCAATGCTGTACCATTTTCAAGTAAAAGTGTAACAGACAAATTTAATACCAAGTAAGGATATATATTAATTATATATTTTTTAGTAATGATGTGTTTTTTAACTAAGAAGATTAATAGAATTCCTGAAACTGCTTACTGAACCTATTAAAATGAAACTGGGTGTTAATATAGTATATTCTTTATTAGTAGTTTAATACATAAGTGCATTATGATTTATAACAATGAATAATTAAATTTTTTAATAGTGGGAGTAAATCCTACTCATTAAATTATGAGAGTGATGGATGTTCCGTAGTGGATGTTAATCAGGAAATCGATGAAAGCAACCATACCTCAAGTTCTCCACATTACTTAGAATGGTAAGTTGTTTCTTGATTCCTATTGTTAAAATGATTTTTTAGAAATTATTATAAATCAATGGTGAATAAAAAAAAACTGTTTACCATGATATATGAAATTATTAATAGTGTTAAAATAATTGTAAGCAAAACAAACATTTAAAAGAAATCCTTCCTTCCTTATATCTAGTTTTAAATGTGTGCATATACGAAATATGGTGTGTAACATTAAAATTGGTTGAGTTATGGAACTTACATATTCTTAAATCAAAGCCAATTTAAAGTCAAGTAATCCGTTAGTTTTTTTTTTTTTCTTTAATTTAGAGAGCTTTTTGTACATATACAAATGTCGCTCTATAAGTACATCTGTTATAGTTCAAAAAATATACAATCACCTGGACTTGGAGCTGAGGCCAATGATGAAAGTGAAAAGATTCAACATCTAGACTGTGACTCAACAAGAAATGTTCAGTAAGTTCAAATAGCTAATGAGTAAACTGTCTAGTCTTGCCATTAAAATTAATATTTTGATTAATTTTCATGGTACAAGTCTGAATATAATTTCAAACTATACATTAGCAAAGTGGATGAAATGTTTCATTTTTTTAGCACTCATGAATCAAATAACACATATCAAGAGGATGAACAAAACTTCTCAAAGCCTATTGCATCAATTCTGGAACCTTGTCCTCCTAAATTCAGGTAATTTGATTAATAGCATTTAAATACTTTATAGCTACAGTCTACACTTACATTGTGGCATGTCATAGAATTGTTATTTTCATAACTTATCACCCAAGGAAATAATATAAAAAAACCACCATAGTTAAGAAAGCTATCAGGACAAAGATTAAAATCATTATATTTCAATTATTAATCTTGTTCCAATTGTTTTAATTGAGAACATGACCAAGTATATGTTATGTACATATTCTATGCACTTCCTTTTATACACTTATAAATTAGAAAGATATTGTAAGGAAAGTTAAGTACCATATATTTGCAAGGTTATTAAACTTTTTGAAGATATGATAAACAAGCATACTGGTGTCTTAATCTATCTTCTATCTATACATATAATAGAACAGTAACCAGACCATTTTTGTATATTGAATATTTTTTAAAAATATATTTACTATGTATGATTTATAAACCCCAAAACCACAACTTGTTTTTTTTTATTTGTCTGATTGTCTATCTGTTTGTATGTATCAATCACGTAAAAACCACTGGGCAGCTTTTGATAAAATTTTACATATTGATAGATCCACAATAGGTGCAACTTAAAGACTACATTTTATTGGAAAAAAAATATACAAAAAATAGCTGTTTTCTACTTACATGTAACGGGACGGTAAAAAAAATAACAATTTGCGAATACATTCATAAATTAGCGTCATTCGATAGGTCTTAAAAAATAAAATTGGGGGTTTTTTGCTAACATAAATATTTTACGAGACTTCTAAACTCGTAAAAATGTCATACCGCGGGACAATGTGATATTTTGATTGAGTGGCGGACATGCCTTTTTAGTTTTTACACTCGTATCTGCTAGAAGACGTTAAAAACACTAAATAAATGACGAATTAAAATTGTTTTTTCAATTAAATTACTGTTAAGTATATTAGTGTAATAATATATGCACGTACAAATTTGAATTCAAATAACCGTTATTACTACTTATTTGTTTTTAATTGTCTTCCAGTTCCGTTTTATTTTTATTCCAAAACATATGTATATACTTACATTTGTATTGGGTATAGGCTATGTTAACATTTCTAATTTTTTTTTATTTCTGTGGAAATATGTTTGACCAAAATCTCACACTGTGCGCGCGCCTCTACAAAATACTAATTTTGTAGTCCACTAGAGTGAAGCCGCGGGCGGAAATATACTATAGCAAAAAAGGTGCTTTTGAAATAAAACTTGATAAAAAAAACAGTTTTTTTTTTATTTTAGAAATGCTCGGGATTTATATTACATCATAAACAAAAACTCAGAAGACCTTGTGCCATGGAATGACCTCTCAAATACCCTGAAGGCCCGGTATTCAGAAGCTGGAACTCGGATTAAAAGACTTTACCTTATGGAGTACACAAATTATTTAGAAAATCTGTCAATTGAGGATCTTTACACATTCTATAAAAAAAATATAGATACATAAAAATATGGCTGGCGGACCAATAAATTAGGCCATCTACTATTTAGGCTGTTTTATGCTGGCTGCTAAATTTACTATCTTCTAGCACAATCACTAGAGAATAGTAAATTTAACAATGTTCTTATTATTTAATTATTTTTTGATTGCTAACTTATAGACGTAGTTAATGCATTTTCATTTTGAAAACTTCATTTTAGTAGCGAAGACGAAAAATAAACTAAATAAAATTTTACCCCATGTGACGACGGTTTAATATAAGTGTGTCGCGACGGTGAGCGGAGCCCTGTACCCATCATTAATTCACTCCTTATTTCACTCCCTTCCTAAAGGCTGGCAAAGAATTTGCGACACTTTGATGTTGTAAATGTTCATGGGCTGCGGTTTGTAACTTAATATTAGGTGAACCGCATGCTTCCATTGCCCGAGGCTTTAACAGAAAAAAAATATCATACTGCCTAAGAAAAGTGTTGATCAGATATTTGATTCAGTTGCACTTCACAAATTTTTTGAAATACGCTCTTTCGTCATTGCAAATAAGTTAATTACCTATTAAATAATTTCATTGTCCATCAGTTTATTTTACTATTAATAAATTATCAATTTTGTTTAATTTTTTTTAATTTAATTTAATTGATAAATAAAATTATGGATATAAATCCCATGCCACTCATTTATTAAATTCTTTTGAGGACTACAAAAGTAAACAATTGGAGTAGGTACATCATTTATTTTTAATATCCTTACTAAAACGAAATAACTATATGGAATACAATAATTTAATAAATGTTATTAGATCACAAATTCAATACTAAAACTAATATTACGAGAACATAGGTGAGTACTTAGCTATATTTTTAAGACATATGATTACATTGTACAAAAAAAAATGATTGGCCACAAAGTAAACCAATTGCCATTCCAGCTGCAAAGGAAGCTAAAAATACATGTGATTCAGTTGCACGATATTGGTCGTCTCCAATAAAATTATTATACCAATGTTTGGCCTTTTTCTCTTTTTTCTTCAATAACTCTTCAGCCTTATCAATTTTTCGGTCCACAAACCTTTCAACCTTAAATAAAAAAAGCAATACATATATGAAAGATATTAAACTGTTTGCACTGTATTGTACCATTTTTTTAAACCAAAAATGAACATAATATTATTTTATACTTGACTGCTTTACTTTAACAGCATTGGCTGACACACTCACTGACTAAAATAATCATGAAGCAGCAATTCCAAAAAAGAAACCTCCTGCAAAGCCTGCTGAATAATATGAATTATCTTTGGCATACAATAACACCTGTAACAAAAATATGGCCTTTGTATTGACATATAATCCAATTTAATAATATTTACTGCAGTCAAGTATAAATAACGTTTTTAACAAAATTTTAATTTCATAGTTTTGTCTCATTTTAATTTGCTTTTGTCTTACTTTTTCAAACCAATCTGGTGATTTTCCAGTAGCCTCTTTCTCTATTTTATCAGTAATTTTGTCAACTTTCTTGTTTATTTTATCCCAATTGATATCAATATAGCCTTTCTGGCTTGCAATGTGCAATAAAATGACTCCTCCTCCTAAGCCAACTGCTGCAATCTTTCCTATTTTCATCGTAATAAAACCTGTTATCCTGTAAAGATGATGTAAACATAAGCAATTTCATAAGTAAACAAAGAATGTGATGACTCAAGATTATCTTACCATCCTGACGCAGTTCCTAAAATTAGCTGTTTCGTCGCTGATGTTTTTCCTATGTCAGATATAGCTTTTTCGATAAAATTTTTTGCATCATCCACGATTTTTTTAGCATCCTCCGTCGCGTCTTCGTTTTTCGGTTTAGCCATCTTCTTATATTACACCAAGTATTTGTTATTTAAATTTGGGCAATCTAGTAATTTCTTACAAATCACTAATTACACACAACTATTATCGATTTGGTAAACCAAAAAGCACAGAAAATAATGCCTAACGTCAAATCTGAAATGTCATTTGATGTGACTCATGTCAATCTCATGTTTAACGATGGCATTTAATCAGACGATTAAATGGCTTGACGTCATGTATTAGAAAAAAACCTTTGCAAAAAGAAATAAATTAGTTTGGTAATGTTATATAAATTACTATACTAATTTCTTTTCTTTTTTTATCGCCCAGCAGGCAAACGAGTATACTGCGTCACCCACCTGATGGAAAGTGAACACTGCCTTTGCTTAATTTAATTTTTAGTAGTACATAATGAATTTAGAACTGAATTAAGTACCTAGTTATAGACACACACGATTATATGAATCCATAGGCTCTGAACTGGTTAAAAAAAACTATATGTCGGGAGCCAGTGGCTTCTCCCAAATAAATGTTCACTGAGGAGTGTTTAAACAGAAAGTGGTAAAAAATTATAATAAAAAATATATAATACTAGCTTTCTGCGCGCGGCTTCGCCCGCGAGGACCTCAAAAATCTGTACTTTGTGGATTTTCGAAGTAGAGGTGGTATGACAATTTTTAAGATTTAGTAACGTACGTTTGTAAATAAATGTCGTACAAGGTTTAAGTTTGAAGTATATCCTAAATCAATCAATAATATAACAAAAGAGTCATTGTTCATATTTATATAATTCTAATAATTCTATTTTATTTTTTTTGACTTTTTAGGAATCTTTCGTATACTCTCAGAATGAAAGAGTTGATATTGCATGCATTTAAAGCATATTTGCTTATGGACGCAAATTACATCTTCTGCATGTTGGTTAGTCTTCGTTGTGACTAGCCGACATGATCGTAATCTACTTTAGAGATCAAGAGAAGGCTACATTTATCATTAAAAAGTGCTGTGCAAATAACACTTAAAAAGATTCAACAGCAGCATAGAATAATAGGTGCTCAATTACACTATTAACTATGGATACACATAACTTATGGTTCATATTTCTCCTTTTTTTAATATATATATATTAAATATCACAATTACTCCTGTTTTATTGTACTGTACTTAAACATTTTATTGTATGTATTTATATCGTTATGTATACATTTACCTATATATTATATGTATTCTATATAGACTTTAATTTAATTAGAATGGTCTGTAACCTGTATGACTGGCAACAAACTCCGCTATTTGGACCACAGGTCAGTTATGGTGTCACTGAAAATCAGTAGTTGGGGACACTAATCTCCAACATATGCTGATGTGATAACCATTTTGGCATCACGCCACCTATTAAAATCTATTTTCTATTTTTGATGTATATTTATTTTTGTGATGCCAAATAAAGATTTGTCATTTTGTCATTTTGTCATTTTTGTCAATTTAATGTAACTACGCGCATTGATGATGTGTTTTGATGGATCACTTTGAATCTTCATATCTTTTTTATTTTTTTAACCGATTTGAATAAAACAAACACTCAAACCTCTGGGGGGCTAGCCGTAATACATAATCGACAACCGCATTTAAATCGGTTAAGCCGTTTCAGAGTTCAGTGCGTACAAACGCCCGACAAACAGACAAAAATTCTAACAATCATTGTTTTGAGTTTAGAATCATAAATTAAACACGAAACACTAATTTTTTCTCGAAAATATTAAATGTACAGACACGGCTAGTCTACGATTTTATTAAATGTATAGATGAAGACCCTATAGTAGACCCGAGGTTCCTAAACTGTGTGTCGCGACGCCCTGGTACATCGCAGGAAGTATAAAAGGGTGTCGTGAGGATTTCATTGATTTTCTTCCCCTCATTATCTATCCTCATAATCTTCGTCGCCCCCCGCTGATATTAGAGCGCCGAAACATTTTAATAAACTCATAAGTGTGTTGCAGATTGCAAAAGATTGGGAACCCCTGAGTTAAGACCATTAAGGCATTAATTGATCACATGGACCGAGACCTGGCACCAATTCTTGGATAGCTGTTTGAGGCTAGCTGATTTTTTTATGATGCCTACTATTTTACCCCGACCGTAGTAATATATTATCTGTGCTAGCGCGACTTATAGAAGAACAGCGCCATCTAGATTGAATATGAGTAAACTGTTTAACATTAATTATGTAGATAATAAAATAAAATTAAAAGTGAAATGAAGTAAGTATAAAATCAATAAATATTAAATAATAATAATTATGATGATTCGAGGTAAAGAGCGTATGTCGTCAATCGTCATAATAATACTATAGTGTGTAAAATATAGCTTGATTGCTGTGAAGAACCCATTACACATCAGCAGATGCAGATGCAACTAACGGCGCCGCCCGCGCCACAGCTCCAGAACACAAATATGTATATACAAAATGAAAGCATATTTCACGGTGCGTTTTTAAAACGCAGGTTTCACGGTTATTTTCTGTTGCCTTTTTAAACCGCACATCGCGGGCGCAGTTGAAAACCGCACCGTGAGAAAATTAAAAATCAAAATCAGATTTATGTTTTTATTTATACTCTTTATATTTGACTAGAAATACTTTGTACATTTTTTGTTTTTTGTGAAATTTGGTTCGTAAAAATATTTAAGATCGCACGACAACCTGGATATAATTCATAGTGCATTCGCTTGATGCCTCTTTTAATTCTTCTTGCGACCACCTCTTCTTTTGTTACCATATTGAAAGCTTTATCTTCTGTTAGGTAAGGTAGTTCAGAGGCAACTATCTTAAAATCACAAAGATGAACTCCATCTACCTATAAAATAAAATTATAATTAAAATCTGCAAGTACTGTCATCTGTTCAGTTTGTACCCATATGATTATGCAAATGACTACCCTCTCAACTTGTAAAACCCTAGCAAACAAAAACAAAAATAATATTGATGTAAAAAATACTTACTTTACATTGAAATGATAAATCACAATCACTGTCTACTACAGGCCATTTTTGTTGTAGAACATCTTTGTCCCAAGAAATTGAATTACTATTTTCTAGGACTCTATTTGGAGCACTTGTAAAGCCTGCCCAGAGTTCTGAACAAAAATGTGGCATAACTGGTGATAGCATTATTATTAGTGATGCTAACGCCAACTCAAATTCTTTGCTTTTTGTTATTACACTGATAGGAACATTATTCTGTAAAGAAATACCTTACATTAATTAATCTAAAACTATATGTATAACAAATACTTATATAGAAGTGATTGATTTAAGAGTGTAGCATTTCTAGCATATTTAGCCTTAGTTAGCAATTGAATTAATATTAACACTATTTCAAGCAGATGTTCTATTTCATATTTATAGAAGCTTGCAATACTTACTCTCAAGACATTTGTTAAACTTTGTAACTGTGAAATTCCAACACTTAATTTCTGTGTATACTTAAAGTGATAAGTAGAAGTTGCTATGAAAAAATTTCTAGATTGGCATATTTTTTTCTCAAATTCATCAAAACTTTCAGGTGAAAAATTATGATTGTCCAATTTTATATTATTTCTGTGATTTAAAAATTCTCTTATTGTAATCCACAGTCTATGTTGCCAATTTAAAACACCTGGTAATGCTAAAAATAATATTTAAATAATTAATTTGACAGATATTTAATATATATTCATTATTCATTAATTATTTCACTTTAATGTGATACTTACTAGCATCAGACCAACGTCTCGTGGTTGCAGGTGGAACATCTGCTAATATTAGAAGTCTAGTAGTGTCACATCCATATGTTGATAAAAGTGTAAGTGGATTGACACCATTATATTTTGATTTACTCATTTTTTCCCATTGAACAGAAACAGCCTCCCCTGTACCTTTTTCTTTATACATTTTGCCTACCTTTTCAGTTTGTTCTGGTGGAATGTATTTACCTGAAGACTTAATTTTGTAAGATTGGCCCATGACCATTCCTTGTACCAATAGTTTTTTAAATGGTTCCTTCATTGGAGTCCACCCAAGTGAATGTAAAAAATAACTCATAAATCTGGCATAGTATAAATGGAGAACTGCATGTTCTTTACCACCAATGTAACAATGTACAGGAGTCTTCCCCTTTAACTGGTCTAAACCAAATGGGACTGTTTCATTACTAGAATCTAAAAACCTGTAATAATACCATGAGGAATCCACAAAAGTATCCATTGTATCTGTTTCTCGTACAGCATCACTTTTACATTTTGGACATTTACAATTCATCCAACTTTCAAATTTGGATAGAGCTAAAACATTATTTTTATTTGAACATTCATATGGTAATTCCACTGGCAGTTCATTATATGGTACAGGGACAGCTCCGCAATTATTACAATGAATTATAGGGATTGGAGTTCCCCAATATCTCTGCCTTGATATTAACCAGTCTTTCAATTTTGAGCTTACAAAATAACCACCACAATTTTTGCTTTCTGCAATTTTAATCACCTTTTCATTTTCTAATTCAATGTTAATATGACTATTAGTTTGTTTAAATTTTATATTTAGAGATTCTGATATTTCTTGGTCCTTAATGTCAAAGGAAGGGCAAACTATGTATGTATCCCTACCTTCTGGATAGTCTACACTATCAGTAATATATACTTTAATTTCAGAGTCTGTTATTGGGTTATAACATGTTAATTTTTCTTTTTCATCAGATGTTAATCCTTGTATAAGCACATTATCTCCACTTAGAGTTAAATATTCTGCATGCAGAAATTTGTATGGATCAGATGACCAAACATCTATTGTTCTCATTGTTCCATTCATTTTAAGTTGAAAAGTAACAACAATACCATTACATTCGCCAATCCAATGTTTCTGCAGATTTATTATGTCTTTCCAATTTTCTAAAAAGTCGCTATCAAGACCATCATACAGGTTCTTAGCAAACTTAGTAGTTTTAATAAACCATTGTGTAAGGACTTTCTTTTCAACTTTAGCACCCGATCTCCAAGAACAACCGTTGTCATCTACTTGTTCATCAGCCAATACTGTCTTATCAATTGGGTCCCAGTTAACATTTGCCTAAAATTAATTTACAATAAAATATGCTAATTAAGTAATTTAGAAAATGAAACAAAATAATTTTTTTAATATTACCTTACTTTGATACACCAATCCTTTTTCAAACAATTTTAAAAATATATATTGTGTCCATTTATAGTAGGTAGGATCACATGTTGATAATTCTCGTTTCCAATCAAAATTAAATCCAAGATCAATTAGTTGCTTTTTCATTGAATCTATATTAGCCCTTGTCCAAACATGAGGTTGGACTTTACGTTCAATAGCAGCATTTTCAGCAGGTAAGCCAAATGCATCCCATCCCATAGGATGAATTACATTTTTTCCATTAAGTTTATAAAATCTAGCAATAGTATCAGATATAGAGTATACTCTCACATGACCCATATGCAAATTTCCTGATGGGTAGGGAAACATAGGAAGTACATAAAAATTATCACCACCTTCTTTATTTTCATTTTCAAGAACTTCTTGGGACCAGTGCTTTTCAATTTTTAATTTTATTTCAGAAGATATGTTATTCTCCTGGACAAACCGGGAAAAAAAATTAAAACTGGCTAATATCCTAAGCTTATTGAATTCAAATTTTTTATTTATCTTACCCATAGTCCCAAACAGCTTTTATGTCTTGTGATAAAATTATAGAAAGGGGGTCTACAACCCCGTCGTATATAATTTTTCAGCATTTTAGTCCAATAAAGTAAAAAATTATAATGCTTACACTAATAAAGGCCACAAATTATACGAAGGAGTTAGCCAAATACATTTTTAAAATTGTGCTGTATTTGTCAATTATTTATAGGGCTTGTATATTTTTTTTTTTATATCATAAATATCTTGATATCATAATTCATCAAAAACGAGTATTTTTTTAATAATTCTAATAAAATACCAATTAACATAGGATGACAGAGATCGTGTCTTATCAAACATATGAAATTGAAAATTGAAATCACAGATTAAAAATTTAAATGTTTAAAATACCTAACAGTGTCAATTTGACATACAAGCAAACTATGATTGGCTGTAGTACTTGATACTGGCTAAATGCACCTCCTGTGGGAAGGGAACCATTAATTAACTGTAGAAGAAGAAGAAAAAGATAATTGGTAGAAAAAACCTGTTTATATTATGTGTTTTTTTTTTAAATTGAATAATAATACTCTTATTTTAGGGGGTAGAAAATTTTAGATAAAGAAACAGTCCTTCATATTATGTCGCCTCTACATATCAAGAGATGCATTGGCCGATATCGCCAGACGTATCGGCGGATGGATTCGTTCGAAGTGTCCACATATCTGTCAAAACATCAGTCGTTTCTCGTTCTTGAAAGACGTCTTGTGAAAATGGAATGGAATTAATAATGGACATTGAGACCGCAGTCCGTAGCCGCTCTAGCAAATTACATAAATACGTAGTACTTTTTCAGTGTACATTTCAATAGAGTAGTTAAAAAAGGGGAAAAGATATTATTTAATTGAAAAAAAATATATATAAATTTGAATGTTTCCTCAGTACTCATATTTGCCATTTTTATCAAGAATGAATTATTAAAGATTCATATGTAAAATGTTAAAACCATTTATACTTATAGTTGATTCTATATCAATGGCTTAAACAATAAAAACGATACTTAAAATGTAAAATTATATTAACGAATAAATTGGCTATTTAAATTACACTGATGCATCTGCCTATGTGTGGTCAGACGCATCTTTCTGGGTAATGAAATCCTTTGATCTGTGCTAAAAAACCGACAACAGCCGGATTGAAGGCGGATGCATCGGCGGACGTAAAATACCTACTACGGATAGGCAGATTACCCCGTCTTCACATCGGCGGATGCATCCGCAGATGACGTCCGCAGATATATCTGATGATATGAAGAACTTGGGAAATTAAAAAAAAAATTTACTTCTGACTAGCCCCAAAATAAAAATTGAGGTAGCAACACTGCGTATGTGCTGTCCAGCTATTTGACATATCTTCGAGAAGATGACATTAATACAAACGACAAAAAACGATAGAATACAAAAAATTGTATTGTTAAATAAAAAAAGGTTTCTTAAAAACATATTAAGCGGGTAAAAAAAACCTTTAGAAAATAATAATGTGAAGATATGATGGAAATTGTATATTTAAAGTTATATTCATAGAATTGGCTTTTATCAATATTTAATAATGAAATCACGATGATAAACTTAACATTTTTTTAGAGAAAGTTAAAATGCAAGCAAAAAAGCGATACATTTTACTTGCACTATGCCTTATTTTAGTAATATATTGTTACTTGGGAGGTTATCGCTTTAAGTCTGAAAGTTTAAACAAAAATCATCGCAATAATTTGCCATCGTTCGCTACTATAGAAGAACTCTCAGAAGCCCCATCGGGTCAAAAACGAAATCCAGATTTCTCAAGGAAATCTTGCCGTATGGAAACATGTTTTGATTTTACAAATTGTGGAAATGATCCTAAAGTATATGTTTATCCAACTGATGGTCCAGTAAGTGCAACTTATAGAAAAGTTCTGTCGGTTATTCGTGAATCCAGATATGCAACTCGAGATCCCGCTGAGGCGTGTTTATTTATACCGGCTGTTGATACTTTAGATGCTGATCCGTTATCACCTGAACATGTGCCAGATGTTGGGTCTCGTTTATCTAGACTGCCACATTGGAAAAATGGTCGTAATCACTTGATATTTAATTTATATGCAGGCACTTGGCCAGATTATTCAGAAGGAGCCCTAGGATTTGATCCAGGTGAGGCTATAATGGCTCGAGCCAGCGCATCTGAAGCATTATTCAGGGAGGGGTTCGATATATCTTTGCCATTATTTCACAAAGAGCACCCAGAACGAGGTGGCACCCCACCAGCTGCAACAGCTAACCCTTTCCCTGCTCCTAGACGTCATTTGCTTGCTTTTAAAGGTAAACGTTATGTTCATGGAATTGGAAGTGAAACAAGAAATTCACTGTGGCACTTACACGATGGGAATAATCTGATTTTGGTCACGACATGTAGGCATGGAAAATCATGGAAGGATCTAAGGGATGAAAGATGTGATGAAGACAACAAGGAATATGACAAGTAATTTTTTTCTATTAAATATAATACATACACAAAAAATTCTTTAATATATAAACATTATAATACAATAATTGTTTCAGATTTGATTATGAACAACTATTAGCAAATTCAACATTTTGTCTTGTTGCAAGAGGAAGACGTCTTGGATCATATCGTTTTTTGGAAGCATTGGCAGCTGGTTGTGTGCCAGTCCTCTTAAGTAATGGTTGGAGGCTACCATTTGATGAACGAATAGATTGGCGCCGTGCAGTTATTTGGGCTGATGAACGCCTTTTGTTACAGGTAAAACTTAATTATATACATGAGCATGATTATGATATATATAAGTGTCATTAAAATTATTAATTGTTTCAAATCACATTATATTTTTAATAAAGAAAAAAACAGAAAATTACCATAAAAGTTATGGTATATCTAATATACATAACTTTTATGGTAATTTTCTGTACCTTTTTTTTAGAGTGCTTTATTCACAAAAAAGAATATTCCTTTCATTTTAACTATAAAAAATTCAATCAAAGGAAATCCAATTAAAAATGCTTACTCTAAATTACAAATACAGGTGCCAGAACTTGTCCGCTCAGTGCCTCCTGAGCGTGTTCTTGCTCTTAGACAACAAACACAACTTCTCTGGGAACAATATTTGTCATCAATAGAGAAGATTGTATTTACAACTATTGAGGTTTGTATTGCTTGCTATTCTAGTAAATTACAATGTAGTTCTTGTATTATTTGTCATTGAAATATTATCCTATCTTGAAATTTTTTAATATGTCAAAAGAAATTTCAGAAAACAAATCAGGATTGCTGTCATCATAGACAATGTTTGCGAATAATCATAAAATCCTAAATAATTCATTACATTTGTGATATATTATGTATTTGATTTAAATTGTGTTTATTTTTTTGTCCCCCTTGAGTTAAACCACTTATTAAGGTACGCCCATATGCGTACGCAAGCGTTCAATATCGAATGTAAAATTGTTAACACCAGAATTTTTAATACCCCGTCACCATTATATGTTTTTATTAAGAAATTGAATTAACATATTATTTTAGATAATATTGGAAAGAATAACGGTCCATAGAACATCACGTCATCGTGAAGCGTTAATATGGAACGCATCTCCAGGAGCTCTCGGCACATTGGCCAACTATGGCGATTCGCGTGCTCACTTGCCCCTGGGAGTGTCCGCGCCCGAGCCCCCTGTAGCCCTCACTCCCTCTACGATTCCACTCCCCGCGCCCTCGGTTCCTCTAATTGCACCTCCTGCCACACCTGGTGAAACATTTACAGCCCTCTTATACGTTCAAGCTACATCGCCAGCCCTACATAAATTACTGGCGAATATTGCCAGTAGTGAATTTTGTGAAAAGGTATATATTTATATCGATAATATGTGATACTTATAAGTATTTGTGCTGAACATTTAATAGCAAAAAAATATACTCAGAAATTTAGCATAAATAGATATTTCTAGGTTGTGCTAGTATGGGACAGTGAGCGGGCGGCTCCCTCGCTGAAGTCACTGTCTAGAATGGCTGGCGATTCTCGCGATCCTCTGCCGGTGACTGTCGTTGATGCCACTACACATTACCCTGGGTACGAAACATGTGCACTTTCTACATTAAAAAGAGAAAAGTTTGTTTGTTGCATGAGGAAGGCTCTAGGCCAGGGTTGGGAAATCTTTTGAATCTATAGACAATAATTAAAAAAAAAAAAAATTATAAGCGAGTAAAACCGCAGGAAACGGCTAGTTAATTTAAAAAAGTTTACATACTTTGGTGAAATATTATGCGTCATTTAGATTTATATTTTAAAAACTATTTTCCTAATGACTTAATAAACATGCTTAAATGCTGTTATGCCTGCATAATAGTTTCAAACCAGCTGTAACAGGCAACAAAATGTAAATGTATTTTGTAACATAGTCGTTGAATACAAGTGAAAGTAGCACTTAATAGCTAGCTGCTAGTTTTATCCCGAGAAAACATTCCGGACTTTAAAAGAAACGAAAAATGTTGCGTAATATAATTATTGTTAACAGGATTTTGTTTTGCAATCTAAAACTCTTTATTATTGGAAGGGAAATATTTAAGCGAAGCGTGTTTCTTTGAGGGATTTCTATAACATTTCTATTTGTTTTTATTATATTTATTAGCCACTAGCTGTTCCGCGCCGCTTCGATTCCGTAGTATAATATAATAAAGCCTATAAATTTCCTGGATTTTTAAAACCATTTTTTTTTCAAATCGACCCGTAGTATCTGAGATTAACGCAAACAAGCAAACAAATCGTTATAGGAGTCGTTAATATTTTTCTGTTTAAATCTCACGAAAACAAATGAACAGGGAAGGCGTATCTGCACGGTGGCAGCCTCTTTGGGCAATCCCTACAGCAGCAGTGTTTTCATTAGACGGCGATGCTCCTCTTTTGGCTGAAGAACTTGATTTCGCTTTTCGAGTATGGCAACATTTTCCCGAACGCATTGTTGGCTATCCTGCTAGAAACCACTTTTGGGATGAATCAAAGGTGCGTTGATAGTAACATTAATAACATGAGTAATTTTATGGTATTACACCACTATTTTTAAGGACGCCAATTTACTAAATGTAAAAATATCTTTAAAAAATTCTATGTAAGAGGATAGATTCCAAATCTTATTGAACAACCTCCCTTACTATATATTAAATCCAGCATCGACCATTCCATATAGTTTTCTTGAAAACCCATTTATAAAGCTCTACTGTTATTTTTTTTTTTAATTATCAGAAAAAGAGATTTGGCCAAAATATATAATTAATATTGTAAAAAATGCTCAAGTTCCCACTGGGGGGTGACATACCTCGACTCTTTATTTGACAAATTTTCCAATAGCTTATATGAGGCGGTGTATTTTAAATATTGCAAATGCAAATGATCGAATTTCGGTTAACTTTGGCGGCAGGGTGCTTGGGGCTACAGCAGCAAGTGGGGAGGGTCGTACTCCATGGTGTTGCCGGGCGCCGCGCTGGTGCACCGCGCCGCGCTCGCGCTGTACGCGGCGGCGGCGCCCGCGCTGCGGCTGGCGGTGCGGCGCGCGGACAACTGCGAGGACATCCTGCTCAACTGCCTCGTGGCGCACCTCACCCGCCGCCCGCCGCTCAAGCTGGCGCAGCGCAGGCGGTACAAGACTGCGCATCAGAGATACAAGTACAAGATGTTTGAGTCATACATTGATTAGTGTTCTATTGACAGTGATCAGTATTCTGATGAAATAATAATAAACGTATGAAATAATAGGTTAAAACAACTTACACAAAATACGATTGATAATAAATTATGTTCACTTTAATCCGCTCAGTTTTTATCGAAACAAATTTTTAAGATACATTACGTTTCTGTTATTTTTTATTTTATTCCTTATATTTGTAATTTTGATACATATTTATAATCCGAAGTATTGTTGCAAGTCAATACCCGCCATTTCACCTGCGAACTGTTGCATATTTCTCGTGCATTGTATTAGGTGATGTAAACGAGTATATTAATAAAATGTATTTACTAGTCATCTAAGAATCGGACAAAAGCATGATGAATATAATTTAAACGTAAAAGTTACTTCATAGATTACATGAGATTCATTATAGAGGTCGTACCTGGAGAAGGAATCTAAAGTGAAGATTTTAATAATGTTTGGAGGAAACGTGCTCCCACGTCACAAGGCATCCTATTGGATTCTAGTAGTGTAGTGGTAATCCTAGGGAGCAAGCAATTTAATATTATTGCCAATGTAATATAATGAAATAAAATTAAATTTTTCTTATTTAATATTTTGAAATTAAAATGATCATTGTCGTCCTTAAACAGAAACATAACAAGTACCTATAATAATATTGACTCAAGCCCTTTTAAAACGATAGGCTTCATGACTATATGTTTTGACGAAGATCCTCTGTTGTAGGTCATCGTGGAGCGATCCCGAGCACTTCGTGCAGAGGCAGTCGTGCCTGAACACGTTCGCAGCGGCGTGGGGCTACATGCCCCTCGTGCGCTCCGTGCTAAGACTCGATCCCATACTCTTTAAGGATCCAGTCTCCACGCTCAGAAAGAAATACAGAAAAATGGAATTAGTCACGTCGTAATCATATATCACATAATCATTCATATTGGAAGATGAAAGTTCCAGAAGAACCTAACGTTTCGTTTATCTTCTTCATTCGCTACAAGAAAGAAGAAAGGTTTATTCAAGCTCGCTATCTATTCTAGTCTTAGAATGTGCATTTTTCTTTGCAATAAATTTTGTAATACCTACGTATATTGTTTTTACTTTTTTTAAATATTTTTTGTATTTCTTTAGAAAAACTTTAGAGAGAGTATTCAACGAGATGCTAGAATGTTCCATACAGAAGAATGACTTAATAAAAATAACTTTATCGCACACACAAAAAAAATAATAAAGAAAATAACGGATAAACATACACACAATATTACAGATGCGGGAAACAATTGCTATTTCTTGTTGTTCCTGTATAGATTATAATTTGTAGGCATACAGCATCCTTAAAATTCGTTCGGACTAAAGTAACAAGATACAATTAATTACTACTTACAAGTTATAGTTATTCTTTGCTTTATTTACCAACTTGATTTGGCGTATACCATTCTCTTTCGTAAAACAGGCTTACCTACGCTAGTTATGACATAGTCGATATACCATATCACAAGAAAATTGCGTATCCTTAAATTACTCACTTTGTGAATGTGAATATTATTAATGAGTTGTAAGGAGGCCAGGAGCCTTGTCAAAGTAGTTAATATTGTGCAAAAAGGTGCGACAATAAGATTAATAAATTAATGAAGCGCATAGTTTCATCATTAAATTACAAAATTAACCGAAACAAACACGACTTGGGGCTGGCCGAGGGGTCATCTAAGTGCATTGAATTTGTAAGCATTGCATAAGTAGAACGCGGCTGACATAACACTTCGCAACTCGAGTGGCCTTGGCCCGGATGGTGCGTGCGGGGAGCTGCGCGGCGCCGGCCACTGCCTCAGTGCAGCGCGCCAGCAACTGCCGCACGCGACCACGTTCATATCAACACCTGTGTGCCAGCAATTGTTCATGTATGTCCAAAATTAATGGCTGAGGATACATACTATTGTGCTTCTGTGTAAAAGTTCCGAAAAGTTAAAAATAATCAACTGTGGATAAATGTGCTTGATAAATACGGTAAGATGTTAACTACCCAGTTCTATTAGTATCTATACACTAAATATTTCAACTACTTACATACCGTACGTGTGAATAAATTTTGTACACTTACTATAATGCAAATTCTACGAATACGCGCAATACATAATGCAATACCTTTGGAGAATGGTACATAAATGATTTAACCTTCACTTAAAACTTTCTGACCTTTCAAATTAAAATGTAAAATAGTATATTTATATTTCTTAAGGACGTATTTATATTTCTTACACCAACATTTTAATAAATAATATTATTTTATAAAAATATAACTTAACTTAATAATCGACAATTTTTATTTTTCACAATTTATTTAAATTTATAATTGTAGAGAACGGGCTACATTTTCTTATTTTTTTTCAATAAAGAAAATGTAGCGCGTTCATCGTTCATTATAAAGACTTCAACGTGCCTGCATAAAAATAAAAGTTTTAAAGATAAGATTATATTATTTTAAGCGAACTGATTAGCTATAATTAAAATTTAAAAAAAATTAAATAAAATATCTATACTTTCGAACATTTTATAAAGTAGAGTCACAAATTTACAGTTTTTTTTTATACCTAACAGGAGTTTATAATCTTCGACTCGAACTAGGAAATTATTAAAATATGACATTGAAATTTGGTAACATTTGACGCACGTTAAAAGTTTTAGATTAATTACCTGATAGATTATATTATTTTAAATTAAACACCAAAACTAATTTTACATAATTTGAGTTAGAGAATATCGCTAGCGAACCTCTTGGTTGTCTTCCTTTCCTACACAAAAGCATATACATGGACATAACTGCATAAGTATATCCTAGTAATATTCTAGGATATATAATATACATTCTTGCCTAAAATCTGATTTGATCATCGATACTATTCACATTTCTTAAGTAGTTGTTATTGTTGTAGCATTACACGTGAATTGTCGATGAAAACAAAAAAGTTTCACACTTGTAAACATCCGTGAATAACTAGAGGAAAGCATCTCCATATAATTACAATAAATTACGTTATTTGTTTGTTATCAATGTTAAAATACAAACTTCTTCTAAATACTTACAGGGTTCAACTTTAAGATTTTGTAATGGATCAGATAAACAAATCAAAAGCACATACGAAGAAAAATACATCGAAGCCTTGACATAAAATATTGTTATCGTTTCACCTCTGAACTGTTTAAATTGGTTTTTGGAAAATTTCTTGCACATAAAACCAACGTAGGCACATCTATCAACATATGTATCAGTGAGTATCACAATTATTTATTACTTGTGTTGATGTTTTAACTTTAGATATGATAACTTAATCGTTACCTATATTTTAATGTATAGTGATACGCTTAATTTTTGAATGGTCCTTTAGTTACAATTAATGAATTTCACATAAAACTACAGTAATTGATAGATTGTATGGTTATCAGACTCGTATCTATATATGTTAGTCGCTGTTAATATTATATAAGAAAGGGTGTATCTATACTACTTATTACCAACACAAATATCTTGTCTTTTAACTATTTTATTGGTTTTACGATGTAAGTTTATTACACAAACCTTACATAAAAGCTCGATGATGTTAACTAAGTCTAAGCTCTATAAGGAAATCCGCCAACGAACAAGTTTATTATCGACCCTGTCACCAAAGCGTCTTTTTATATTATACGAATAACTTACTATGTCAATATTTATTTTTCGGAACCTTCCGCCAAATATCCTCAGATGATATTTCCAAGGGTAAGTCAAAGTTTGATGCACCCCCTTAAAAAGTAAAAAATGATGATTAAGGTTGATCCGATTACATATATCACTTGATTATACTCGATAAGTAATAAATGTTTTGTTATTTATCCTTCCGAACCCGAGATCTTTTTTTTTTTTTTTTTTACGAGGGGAAATGCCTTAAACCTTAGACCCTAAGTTAAGCTAAGGCGTCCTCTTTGCACCCAGCTTAGGCTTTGACGACAAAGTGACTCTACCCATAGAATATTAAATAGATGAGTAATTTATTATATGTTCTATTTTTACAGGATGAACAAGACACACATTATTTACTAATGTACAATATAATAGTTGAATGATTATTATAAATTCCAACAGGTGGGTCTCGACCAGAATAATGAGACATTTTTTAAGACCAGAATAATGTTTTGTCTCATATTCTAATATTTTGGTAGAAATCAATTCTTATTCATGATATTTTCAAATTTAATTAATACTTTTTGATCTGTTGAGCATATCTAGGTGTTAGAAGAACAAGATATAGGTTCCTACAACGTATCTGTCGGATGTTGGGTTGCATGAAGCTCAACTCTTCGTTTTCATTTGAGGTATAATTAACAACAAAATTTACGTATAATAAGTTTTAATTTGATTTTATTTATTTTGTACAAACTAAGATTTTTGTCATTGTATTAGTTTTGACTTTTAATTGTGATATTTAATCTGTTGTTTTATTTTGCATACCACAAAATGTGATCCAGTATATTCAAAATGGCGTTTCGAAATAGCGATTACATCTTAGCAAGTATCATGATCGTTGGTGTTATCGCAACTGTAGTCACTGCACAGCCGGTTGGTATGCCTATGACATAAGCACAAAGCATTATATTTCCTGATACAACCACCATTCTATCGCTCTACCTTATACTTTATTATGTCACCTTGCACTCAGTTTTATCCTAAAATCTCATTTCTGGTCAGCGGTTGGTCCGCATCTTACTATCTCTAATAATTATTCAATAATTACTAAACTGTATCGTTTTTGGGACTAACTTACAATATTTTTGATCGACTAATGAGTAGGTACTCACATACTTACCAGCCTTCCAGGATAATTTTTGGAAAATTATATTATGTGTAATAATTAAAAAAATGTAATTTTAATAACATTTTATCCCTATTTATTACATAAATTTTTGAGAATGTATGAGGACGTTTTTTTAAGGGGATTTAGATTATTTTTAATACATTGTAAAAATTATAGCCTTTAGCCGATTCATCTATTGGAAAGGATCGAATATTAAGACAATCCTCTATCAAAGCAGGAAAAACGGTAGCAGTAAAACCAAAATGGGGATTCTTCGGTACTATATTTAATGTTATTTTAGAGGTATGTATAATTAATTATTCTAGATACATTCAAATTAATGCACATTAAATTATACCAATTAACTATAACTTTAGATACGACATAATCACTAAAATAGCCCAATTGGTCATGCCAGTCTCGAATTTTAGCGAGACAAACAAATAGCAATTGATTTTTATATGAAACTTGGCCAGTTATTCTAAATTTATGTTTCAGAGTAAACATTTTCATTTTTCATTGGTATAAATATTATTACCCGTGTGGCGACGGATTAGAATACATGTGTCGCTACCCCATTTCTACCCGTGGGTATCGTAAGAGGCGACAGAGGGTAATTCCGCTGCATAACATCCGTAGAAATAAAAGAGTGGGAGTCGAGCATTGCACGATTGGGCCAAGCTCGCACCGGTGTAATTACCACGCCCCCAGCAGTATTGCACTGTGTTTCGTACGGTGAGAGGGTACCCGGAGGTCTGTATTCCCATCCTATGCCTATCCCATCATATTCTACTCCTCTCCTTACTTTCTATCATTAAAACTCTCCCTATCCACAATCCTTCCTTCAGGCCACCAATCTGCGACACTTTGATGTTGTAGATGTTCATGGGTTGCGGTCGGTCACTTAACATCAGGTGAACCGCATGATGCTTGGGAGAAATTTCTCCTGAGTGATAAGGTCACTTCTTTGTACAAATTTATGTTAGGTCATGTACTTTGGTCATTAGGTCATGTAATTTGTGCAATAAAGAGTAATAAAACAAATAAATATTAAGTACAAATTTATTCTACCCATCCTAGTTAAAACTATTATTTATAGACATATTTAAGTAGCGCTAATAACAAGTAATTTATTAATGATGTTTTTTTCAATTCCGTTTCAGCAAATTAATGATACCAAAAGTGCTTACACACAAATATCTGATTTAGTTAATAACCAGTTTCTTGATGATAAGGTAAGTTTTGTTGTATTTGTTGCTTCCATAAGATCCGGATGCATTTTTTTTTACAAATCAGATATAAGGGTTTAAATGCGTTTTATAATAATACTTTATTAATGTATGTTTCGACGTATACTTTATTACGACGTATATTCGATGACGGGATACTTGATTCCCTTTACAATCCGCATGCGATTTATATTATGTGACAGCGCATCGACTCATACGTTTATAATTTTGCCTCAGCGTAAACTACCTAATAAAATGGTTTTCACTACAATCATATCATAAAAAATTAAATTCTTATTTTACCTTTATTACCAGGCCGTTGCTATGCCTCCTGATCCTTCGAATAACGGGACGATGGAGTCCACAAAAATAACCCGGAAAGATTTTTTAAAAATCTTGGATCGAAATTTGAAGGGTTTAGCACGTCTTCGAAATCTGGAATGGCGAGAAGCAAAAAAGGTGATTTTCGTCTTTTCTGTTTTAATAGTTATAGTACTAGCATAGTATTGTATTATCTGTGGTTATAGGAAAGCGATTCATTACTACCTCACTAGGAGTACAGTTACAAAACGGTCCAAGTTTAGTGATATACTTATATTACTAGATTAAGTTTAGTGAAATCTATCATCGTAAACCCTCCCCCCCCTCCCCAACTATTTCTCTCATCTTGGAACTCGATATTTTCTTTTGTCTATACCATTTGCCTATTACCTTCGGACAAAGTTTTACTTTACAAACTTACAAACATACAATCGTCAGCCATATATTGACTCTGAGAACTCGCTTTTTTCGATCAACAAAAAAAAATTGATTTGTATGCAGACAAATTCGTTTCTTTCGGCGAAATATAATTATCAAATGTTTTTGAGTGACAGAAAACTAGTATTGTTACTTAAAAACGGTCGTTTTCAATATTCTATCAATCCCTTGTTTTGCTTCCTAAAGTCAGGCAAATCTACTTTGATTTCAATATGCTGTCGACGAAAAGTTTGTTATGTCTTTTGATAATCAAATATCATTTAATCTGAGATTACAATCTATCTATAATCTTTAATACATTATTGAAAACGGCCGTATATCACCTAGTATGTAAATCCTAAACTTTACAAATAATGTCAATGGCTCTTACAATATTACTCACATAACATTTGATCCCTTCCGTTCCGTTTAAAATATTTCGGTACACTGAACCGTTATCGGTAAAAATAACTTTAAATTAATCGAAGTATGTGTCTCTTTCAGGATTCATGGAATAACTTGCAGGGATATTGGAACGAATTATTTGGAAGTAAAAAAACGCGAAACTCGAGATAACATAGAATTAGGATTAGCAAATATAATGTAAATATAGTGTCCCCGGAATATTTGGTGTATGTGATAATGTTAACTTAAATAATACAACCAGTACCTATCTTATAATTCGAAAACACAGAACTTAAATAGCAAAAAAATATTGTGAACTAATAAATGTGACCTTTCAAAAGTGCCTCGAATACCCAGTTGTAGAAATATAATTAATAGAAATCTTGAATTGTTTAACAAAACATAAAATTTTCGTGTATTTATTTATTTAATAAAAAGGCATGTAAAATTATCTACCTGACATATCAAGATTAGCATATTATATACTTACCGGTAGGTACTCTCGAATATTACAGAAGAAGCTAGAATGAGCATTCCGTCGCATAATTTCCTTGACGTGCACTTCTCCGTCGTATTTGGTTGTCAGGAAGAAAATACGAAGAACAGAATTTAGTATTTATGTACCTAATTAATTTATTGGATTTCAATCAAGGTGTGTCTTCTAGTATAAATAATTTAAATAAATTTAATAAATCAAACAAATATGTACCTATGAATATTTCATTATACGTGTACCTATAGACCACAGTTAACTATAACATTTGTATAATAAAAACTAGTTCTTATTTTGATTCGAAATAAATTAATGTGATAATTACTTTAGTAACCTATTTAAATAATTCAATATGTCGTGAAGCTCCGATTTGAGCTTTGCTTTCTAATGTTTATACAAGACCTTTCTTTTGATACCACACCGGACACCCGATTTGTACATTTTATTATCCCATTCAGTAAGATTGTTATCATTAATACAAGAAAAATAGCGAAGATAGACTGGTCAATAAAATATAAAATATTCGAAGTTGGTCCCCGTGTGGCGATGGGTTAGAATATGTGTGTCGCAAACCATTTTCCACCCGTAGGTGTCGTAAGAGGTGATACGGTAATTCTACTGTAACATCGTCAGCAGTAAAAGAGTGGGAGCTGAGCATTGCACGATTGGGCGAAGCTCCAACCGGTGTAATTACCATCCCCTCAGTAGAAGATCGACGTGAAAGAGTATTGCACTGTATTTAGTACGGAGAGCGGGTGCCCGGAGGTGTGTTTTCCCAACCCACCCTGCTCTAGTCCTCTCCCAATTTCCCATAATTATTAAGTATTCTCCCCTCCCGTTCCTTCAAGCTGGCCAGATTGCTTGCCAGCCGTATTGTAGATGTTCATGGGCTGCGATCGGTCACTTCACATCCGGTGAACTGCATGCTCCGCTTGCCTGCTTTGACATAAAAAAAATGTTGTTAGATAGTAAATGGGCATTTTCTTCGAGTACATTTCAAAAACAAAATTATTACTTGTAAGTGTGACGGAGTATTTATTTTTCAAAAGACTTTTTTTTTAATTTTTAGTGACCAGTTACGGCTACCTTTTTTGTATGGTAATGGAGGCTATACACATATAAAACTGTACAGGCATCGATGCATGTACATGCAAGCGAACAAATATCAAATATTTTATGACGCTTGGTTATGTTTGCCTATCCGTAGTAGGTATTTTACGTCTGCCGATGCATCCGCCATCAATCCGGTTGTTGTCGGTTTTTTAGCACAGATCAAAGGATTTTATTGCCCAGAAAGAAAGAAATTTGAATCTTTAATAATTCTTTCTTGATAAAAATGGTAAATGAGTACTGAGGAAACATTTAAATTTATTGTTTTATATATAGCTAGTAACCAACACCTCCATCTTTTCCCCTTTTTTTAACTACTCTATTGAGATGGACCCTCAAAAAGTACTACGTATTTATGTAATTTGCTAGAGCGGCTACGGACTACAGTCTCAATCTCCATTATTAATTCCATTCCATTTCAGTAGTTTCTTTCAAGAACGAGAAACGACTGATGCTTTGACAGATGTGTGGACACTGCTAGCAAATCCATCGGCCGATACGTCTGGCGATATCTGCCAATGCATCTCTTGATATGTAGAGGGCAGAGGCTACAAAAGACGCAGATGACGTCCGCGTATGCATCTACTGATGACAGGCTTCCTTAATGCCACAATAAAACTATCTCGAAACTCCTTAGAACAGAAAATGGCCGATTAAAAACAATATTTTTAAGGTTATTTCAAGCTGTTAAGTAATGTTTTGAAATTAATAATAAAAGGTCATTGTAGGTAATTAACAAGAAATGAGAAATTATGTCATTTTCAATGCTAAATACAGTGAATGATACCATTTCAGAATTTCGAAGAAATAGGCAAGTTTTTCTTGATTTGGTGCTGAGATGAGCATATTATTTTTTATACCACATTAAGTTAAATTTAGGAAGAAAAAAAGCAAAACATAAATTTTGTTTAAAAAAATGCATACATATGTCTGAAATTATGGTTTAATTGAGATTAAGATCAATCAGATTGAGAAAAAGGAGGACCGTTTATAGCACTGTGTATTTTTAATTTTTTTTTTATGAAAATGGTGATTATCATGAAGAATCAAAAAATACTAGTAATAAAAAGCATAATTCATATCTGTAAAGCGATATGCATTTTGAAACGGCGCGGTCATTTAAACATTACACATGACTAAATGACCGATAATGTAGTCGAAGAACCGGATATCACATACGATTATCGATTCATGAATATCCTAAAAGTATCGGTTCGGTACATTCCTCATTCTCTCAACAACTCAAGCAAGTTGACAGCTCTAGCTAACGCTTATAACTTTACTCATTACTGCAATTTTCTTTTCCTAAATTGAAATAAAGTAAAATTGTGTGATTTAATCTCGTATTTATGTTATTTACCTAATCCGTAACCACCTTCTGTGAGCGTAAGTATCTTCTGTTAATTACCCGAATAACGTGGCGCAATGTTAAATCGACGCCATTTTCCGCCGGTGTAAAAAGACAGTCATTAATTTCAAGGAAGGTTTTAAAGTAAATTATTTAAATACTATTGTTTGAGTAGCGAAGTTAAAAACGTAGAGCATATTATTCTTCGCGTTCAATATTCTATAACATTCTGTAGATGTCATCCCGTGGTCGAGGTTACGGTGGAAGAGGAAGCTATGGCGGTCGAAGCGGTGGATACAGGGGATCTTATCGTGGAAACAGTCACCGTGGGAGCTATGATAGTGGGCGAGGTGGTCGGGGCGGTGGTTACTCGTCATATAATAGTGACTCCCGCTACACTTCCTCTAGCTCCAATAGGTACTCATCAAGCCGCGATCGGATAGACGAATCATACAAAAAATCGTATCGATCGGTAAGTTTTTATTAATATTCAACCAGTTTTTAATTTTAAGTAAGATGTACTACAAAAGAAACAGGCATTGAATAATTAAATGATCTTGCAAACTAGAGAATACTGCCGAGAGCACTACTTGCAATAAATTGATTGACCTGTGTATATTGCATTGGACTAAATGAGAGCAAAATGAGAAGACCAAATGAAAAGAAATCCACAAGAGGGATATGTAAATGTGTAATGATGATGAAAATGAGTATGAGATGCTAATTATTGTTTTTACCTTGAAGCATGATCTCTGACTTTTCAGGAAACATCTACTGGATATTCAAACCGTGATTATGGTGGTCGTTCTGGATCACCTGAGCGTAAAAGAATGAGAATTGAGGTTAGTAATAAATCAAAAATGAGAAACATCTATGCAATCTGTCTTTGAGGTGATGATATTCTGCTATACTTGCTATTTACAAGAGAAATTGAACTGATGGAAAAGGCTTAAGTACATTAAATATAATTTTTATGAATAATTAATTGTATCATACTGAAAAATTTATAAAAGCAAGAAAAGAATAATGTTATTTTATAACAAATATTAACATTTATGGTGAATGATGCAAATTTAGACATAAGCAATGGAAAATGGATGATCAAAAATTTTAAAAAAGCTTTTCCAATTCAGTTTGGAAAATAGTAGTTGAGTACTTAGAACATTATTTGAATTTCTATGATTTACAATTAGGAAAACCAGAGCATATCTTCTGTAGAAATATGATATGGACATTACTGTTTTACCCTTATTGAAACTGTTCCCCTGGTGATTTATTTTGCTTATTTTTCCTTTTATAGAAGATGGTTATGATTTTAAGCTGATGAATCTACCATTATGTGGTTATTCTCATATAGCATACACAACCAGAAAAGAATTTCATTTGAACAATTGGAAAATGATAATAGATTAATGGGAAAGTGTTTCTACTGTTCTGTACAAATTGGTCTGGTCTACTTAACACTAAAAATCTTATTTAAAAGCAAAATATTTCTAAATTTGAGTCATGGATTGAAATGAAGAATGTAGCAAATCTTTTTACTTTTGTTGTAAGCAGAAATAGAATGTATGTGATTCTGTAAAATAGAATCAACAAGATCCATAAAGAGTTATGTACAGGGCTCCTCGAGCGATAGACGTAGCCATGACGGTGGTCATTATGGTGGATCGTATAGCAGTAGACAAGAGAGTTACGGGGGCGAGAGAAGGTCGTTCGGCGGGGAAGATAGAAGACGATCGCCGGCTCGCGAGAGCTTTCGCAAGTCGAGCGGCATGGGCCCGCCGCGCGAGCCGGCGCGCCCCGCTGGCCGACCGCGCGCGCCGCGCCGCTCCTTCCGCGGCCGGACGCTTCGCTCGCGTGCCTCCTATCGAGGAGCGCCGCGCTCCCGCGCCTCATTTGCTACAAGACGCTATGGAGAAAGATCGCTCGCCTATACCCGTGCGTTCAGATCTGTCAAGGGGCGAAGGTAATTTGACACAGTAATGATTCTATCATGATATAGCAGAATGTCTTGTCGTGTAACATGAATGATTGATTGAGAACACATTTTACGAGCAACATAGATGAACATATATGTTATCTTTTATATATGACCATAGATAACATTTTTGAAATAACATAATGGATAGTTACAATATTTGTATACAAACACAGAAATAATTGAGTAGCCCAGAAGTTATGTGTAACTCCAACTTAGATATCTTGTTATTTTGTTATGAATTAAGAGAAGCAAATATGCAAATATTTTGAATCTGCCAAAAATGCCAAATGTCTAAACATTAAATAGAAAATTTGAATAAGAATGGAATATTGTTATTATGATTCATTCTAACAATATTTCTCAGTATTAAAAAATATGTTTAACAATATTATTAATCAGTATAAATGTATAACCAGTTTTTTATTCTAATAGCCCTGTGAAATCAAAGGAAGAAGCTTCATCAACTGAAGAAGATTGGGAAGCTGATGAAAAAGAAGAAGTAATTGAAGAGAAAAAGGAATCGAAAAGTAAATCACCCAAGGTAAAAATAATAAACTATTTTCTATAAATGTATAATTATCCAATAGAAAAGTAAAACAATTTTACATGTTTCACTAATTTAGCCGGATCAAGAACAATCTGAAGGTGAAGGTGAAGAAGGTGGAGAAGATACTGAAAAAGAAGAAGATGCAGCTTCTGATGTCCCTCCATCCAAGGCATTTTTGAATCTTTCATGTGTACATTGCAAGGAGAAATGTACCAGTTTTGGTGTAAGTTTTTTACTGTTTGAATTTGAATTTGAAATAAAAATTAATGTATTTTTATGTACTAAGAAACATAGATGAATCTGTGGGAATAAGTATTTGAAAACTAGGAAACATATTATCCAGATAGATAAATGAATGGTCAAATGATATTTAAAACTTATATATTTTGATACAGCTTTATGCAAAGCACCTTCTGTCGCTCAAGCATCGTGCGGCAATGAGCGGCGTAGCGAGACGCCACAAAGCACAGTTATTGCGCATGCGTCTCGCCCAACGCGGCGCCCAGCGTGAGCTAGAGGCGGCCGCCGGAGCTGACTTGGCGCCGAGGACCACCTTCTGCCTCGTGTGCCGTCTCAACCACCGCACCACGCGTCACGCCCACAACTTGACCGATACCCACCGGGCTATGAAGCGCTTCCTTATGCCATTCTGTCGCATATGTCGAATCAGTTTCCGTTCGCCTATGATTTACGAACACCATATTTGCTCAATTGAACATCTTAAGGTAATTTAATGTTATAACTTATATTCATAAATTTATCTTGTTTGTATTCAGAAACAGAAGACTTTAATATTTATTATTTATATTATATAGTTTGTACAAAATATGAATGGCTAAGATATATAAGAATAAGTAATTAGTAACTCTTCCTATCTAAAATCATGTTAATCCACAATGTTCCGACAAGTTAAAAAATTGAAAAGCTTACATAAACTCATCCATCAAATTTACTTTTGTAGAAAAAAGCTAATCAGTCTACACGCCGAGTCAGTCCCAAAGCAGAAGGCAGTGGTGATGAAGGCATGGATGTTGATTTGGACAACTTTATGACACTTGACTCAGTAGGCGATGTTGATGGTAAGTTTTTAACTATGCTGCCTGCAAATTGTAGAGTCTTCACTATAATTTTATTATTTCAAAAACTTATCAATACTATTTTACAGAGGTAGAAGATGACGATTCTAGTGGAGAGAAGAAAGATGAAGAAAAGCCTAAAAAGGCAAAAGTAGAAATAAACATTGGAAGTGAGCATATTAAGAAAGTTGAGGTGAGTCCAATGTGTAAACATCAATTATATCTATGCTATCGAGATGCTATTTTGATAGTTTTTTTTTTTTTTATATATAAAGACAAGCACATTTTTATGCTTTCAATTCCACTATATTAACACTTTTTACAATAATGTTTTTTTTTTTTTGTTTAATGTTTAGAACATATTTTATAGATATGAATATAAATTTTATATATGTGTTAAGTCAAAAAATTGTTGGTGCCTGCCATGAATCTTTAATTTAGTATGTCACTCTTAAAAACTCTATTAAAAATGTGGCCGACCTCTGCTTAAATCTGTCCACCATTAGTTTGACATCCTTTACCAATAATGGTTATAGTGAATGTTTTGTATTAATAACAGGTGTGGTGGTGCGAGTTGTGCCGCGTGTTCCTGCCGCGCGCAGAAGCAGGCAGCGGCGAGGAGGCGGAGGCGCTGCGGCGGCACTGTCGCCTGCGCATCCATCTGCGACACTACGTGCAGCACCGCGACACGCGCACGCTGCGCAAGCAGGCCGAGCGCATCCACCGCCAACTGCACCAACAGACGGGTAACTGCACCTGCATATATTTCGAGTGCAAGGATAATTTTTTGGGTTGGTGTTTGAGGCAACCTGAAACTTGTCTGATGCTTCTCCTCTCCTACGCCGACATGGAATTGTAGATTTGGCTAGTGAGGAGGTTTTTTTCTACCTAGCATCTAGAAAAAAATACCAACAAAAAGAACTGATTAAATTTTGAAGTTTCCTCAAATGCCATTTTTTAATATTTATGTTTTGCAAAATATTTTTGAACAAGACTGACATTGTTAAAATCGTCTGACTTGATTTGTTTAAACATTAAAATACAATATTTTGAAAAATAGCATATTGCCTCAATATTGTATAATAAAAAAAAATCGGGGCTTATTTAGATTTAGCCCCACTACTCACGAGCCAGTACTGCAGTTCCATGTCAGGGTTTTATAGCAGAGGCATTATATAAGTTTTCAGCTTACCTCAAACACCTCCAAATATGATCCTAACTCTCAGATGAACATAACATGTAAAAAGGAATGAAAAAGTAAAACAGATTTAATAAAAAAAAATGCATACTTATATTGTGACCCCATGCTGTAGTATTATTATTTCTTATAATTTATGATGCTAATATAATTTTAATATAAATAATATGTTTAGAAGAAGAAAAAGAAAATGCAAATGAAGAAAATTCTGAAGTTAAAGTCAAGACAGAAAAAACTGAACAATGTGGCGAGAAGAAAGCCGTGGAAAATGGAACAGATACTAACATTTCAGGTAGATGATATTTTTGATTTGTTTATCCTTGACGTTTATCCTGTGGAGATGTTAAACAAGACAAGTAGCTATATTAGTAAATGAGTAAATATCAATATTAAAGTAATATTTAATTATAGAGAATAAAGACTGAATTTTTTTTATAAGTATTTAAGGATTTGTAGATACCGTGACATGAAATATTCATATTAAACTGAAACAATATATCAATAATTCGTTTTCTAGGAAATGAAGATAAGCTATGGGCCGATGTTGATAAAGATATAGGAGAGTTGCTTCGAGAAGTAGATCCCCAAGGCAATGAAGCTAGTGATGATGAAGAGGATCTTGGACGGTAAAGAACAATCTCCCATAAATTCTCCCCTTTATCAATAAATAACAGAGTAATATAGTAAATCCCTATCACAAATATAATAAACTATCCTATAATTTAATCTAAAACTGGTTCTTTGATCCTCTCTCCTCATATTTGTAAAGGAAAAAAGGAAGTGAATTCATGATAGAGCAGTCCATTTGAGCAACAACAGATTCTGCATTTTTGTAACTAGACTTACTCAATAGCAATTTGTATGCAACAATAAAGTAAGTACATACAAAATTGAAGGTTTCCATCAAACATGCCCAAACATTGAATTCCATACCATGGAACTCCTTTCAGGCATTTTGGCAAAATTCAATTCAATTCCTTGATTGGTAAATCAATTTTACAGAAATACAATAATGCAGTTTCTATTTTAGTAATAATCGGCGTATAAGATAATTTTAATATCTTGCCTTAAAGCCCACTAAAAAATGATAATATAAAAAAAAATTTCAGGTATGACAAATTTCGTAAAAGTGATAAGGTGGTCAAACCCGGGGAAGAAGAGAATAAGTCTAAAGATGAAGTTACGGTTGATGAAAAATCTACAGTTGATGCCAATGCTTCTGCTTAATTTAGTGCCTAGTTTAGAATATAATACAAATATTGTACTGCAATTTCAATAGAAAGTAATTTGTTAAACATAATCTCCTAGCACTGTATTACCGACATAGTTTACTAGGCATAAAATTGTTTTATGACATTTAAACTCAGTACTTTTTTTCTTTTACACAAAAAATTTATAAACATTTATATATTATAGTATATTATGATATTACATATTATATTAACTCAATCCAACAAAGTTGAAGTCAGCATAACCCAAAATTGTTTTATAAGTGTAATTTAGTCTAGTGAGAGTATTATGTTTTACAAATAACCCTGTGTATAACAGTCAACCCTTTCAATACTTTTAAGTATATCAGTGGGTTTTGTATAATAAATTTTCGACTTTCTACTCGTTTTATTATTTCCATCCATCCTGGAATTTTCTTGTTTAATTGTCTGTAGTTTTTCATACAAATTAAAATATTTTTTCTCCCCCAAACCAAAATTATCTTTCATTTATTTTTATTCCTAGAGCTTTGAAAAAATGAAATTTGTGCGTCAAAAGACTTCGAAATAAAACTATTTACTCGTGTTTAACCTGCATGAAAAAAGTTTGCGAAAATAAACCGCAAGGGATTTTTTGAGGTTTTCTTCAAATAAGACCGCTATAGTACTAAATAATACAGCTCGTTAATACCAAACAACTTCCAACTTGTAAAATTTCATTAGTGTACTATTTGGTGTGCGTTCCCCAAAAAAACCCTTACTTTGTTTTTATTTATTTCGCCTAAATGGTATATTTTTTTCAAGTACTTTTTCCATAAAGGTTTCGCACTAATTAATAGCTATCTATATACTAAAAAAATCGTATATTATTATTTCTTCTTCTTTATCGTATATTAGACTTTAGAAAAAAAGGAGGAGGTTACTTAAGTTTCCTCTAGGAGAACGTTCCCCTACCGGAAACAGTTTTTGTCGACTTTCTCGAAAGCTACTGGAGGTACAATTTTAAAAGTGCACACACAATTACACGACACGACACACTAATTTCATGTAAAAAAATATATTGAAAAATTCAGATTGTTTATGGACCTATTTAGACAAAGTATCATGTATCGGCCCCCCTATATAAAAAGATATACGAAGATATCGAGGGGGGCTTGTCTTGTTAAGGGGAGATTCGTCCCTGAGTGATTAATGTTAGAACTGCTAGTTAATATTCACGAATACTTCAGTCTTGAAGTAATTTAGGTGATTTTTTGCTTCTTTATCCTGAAGTGGGATGTATGGGTTTTGGGTTTGTATTAACATAACCCAGAACATATTTGGCTTATTCATAAAGGATACTAAATAAAAGATGTAAATAGTTTAGTAATTGTTTATTTACTTCACTTCTTACTTTTAGGTTCTTTAGGCGCTGATGGTGCCTTAGTTACATCATCAGGGTTTTCAGCAGCATCCTTCAATCTCTTGGCTCTAATACCAACAAGCTTGGCTATTGAGCGAGCCTATAAATGGAGAATAATAAATATAATTAATAATCATTTAATTTAATGTTTTCTGTTTTTGTTAGTTACAAAAATTGCAAATAAATTTCAATAGAAGATTAATGACACCACAATAGGCGCAGTGGATACAGCATTGGTCTATTGCGCCGGAGGGTGTGGGTCCCCATGAGTAGAAAATTATGATTTTATGAACATTGTAATATTCTACTGTCTGGGTGTTAATTAATGTATAGTATGTATGTATTTAAAAAAAAGTATAAGTTTAAGTAGGTATATCAGTTATCTAGTTTCCATAGTACAAGCTTTGTTTAGTTTGGGACTAGATGGCATTGTTTTCATTGTCTAGGAATATTTATTTATTATTTCTCTAAATTACAATGCAAAAAGTAAAATTTGTATGTTTGGTTAAACATTGCAACTTTCACCTATTTATTATTATTGCATACTATAATTAATATAAAAAAGCCTTGTAAGTATAAGTAGATTAAAATCTTATTTAGCTTTTATGTTTGACATCATTACCAATTTTGATGAATTTCTCAAGGACCAAATTATCAGTGTCATATTAATGAAAGAGCTTCATTGTTTATTAAATTAAAAAAAAATTATGTTGAATATAGGAATTGTACATTAAGGTTTGAGTACTTACGCCTCTCAGATATTGATAAGCCTTGAAGTCCTTTTCTTCATCAGTGATAACACGAGCAACAGACTTGGGTGCTGGTTGTTGCACTGGCATGAGAGGACCACGCAATTGTTTGGCTACTTTACGTTCTTCTTCAGATGCTTCTCCCTTCAGTACCTATCATTGAAAAAATGATCATATTAGAACAATTTTTTTAAAATGCTATATAAATGTTAAAGTTATCTAAGCATAATCAAAAATGTGGCAGTCTTTTAAATATAGCATTTACTACTATTGGAAGTACTGGGAGCTAATTTTTTTTACCAAGAATTAATCAATCAATTCAGTAATAAAATGAAATAGTTTATTTAGTCAGAATAATAATTTTCTTTTGTATATCATATTGGACAAAAAGTTTTGAGTATCTATTTCATGATTTTGTTCACTATCCCCTATGACTCAATTGGTAGAAACTATAAAGTAAATATGCAAGTATTTTAATATTTATGTACCTGAAAAATATTGTTAAGGATTGAAATACACATCTTCGTTTTAATACTAGTCATAATTAACGAACCAAAACAACTTTATGTCACCCTACTATGATGTATTAAGTGAGTTTAGGGTCACATACCTTCTTGCCCTTAGGGAATAGGATGAGACGTGCACGGTACTCCTTTAGTCTCTGAACATTGATTTGAAGCGATTCAACGGACTTATTGCGGCGACGAGGATCCACAGCAATACCTACAGTTCTTGCAAAACTTGGGTTAAGTCCAGCAGCCTGCAATAAAACAAAATGACTATATAATTTTTAGGTTTCAAAATAGTCATGTTTCTAACCTGATATAATAGAGACGAATTTCAAATAAGATTAAAGGCAGAGACACATTTGGACATATTAAAGTTACAATCACAACAAAAAAATATAACTATTATTTAACGGTTAATTACAAGAAGATAACAAATACATACCCTGATTTCTCTTAATGTGAATCCACGACCAGCCCGAACTTTAGTATGATAACGAACGGTTGGGCACCTGACAACCGGTCGAAGAGGACCAGCGGCGGGGCGTGGAGCAATGGCTTTAGCTTTCTTAATGCGGTTTTGCTTTCTGCGGTGCCTTCTAGCTGGTTGATTGAACCAAGTCTTCACGAACCTTTGCCAATCCTTATGGAAATGGCCATTAGGAATCATATTATTTCCCTTCCCCATTTTGGTTATGTCCCCACTTCACCTAAAAGAAAAATTCAAAAAATATATTCAGTAATAACTTGGGGAAGTTCTCAATGTAATTACAGACAAATTCACATGTAAATTATATTATTGATAGTCAAAATATATAGGGATAACTATTTCACTAACCACAGGGAAACAAGATCAAATAAAAAAGAAATACAACAATACAGACTATACAAGACCTCCACGTTTGACATAACAGAGTACAGATAAAATATATGGTGTGCATTCATTAACTCATATCGCGCAACACTAAACATAACAAATAAAATAATTAAATATGAATAAATAAAATTATATTTTGGGATAGTAACTTTTACAAAAAATATTATTATTATGTACAAAATTTTGATATTTTAAAATTTATATGATAGCAAAATATTCTGTTTTTTTCTTAAATTTTCGGATACATACTTCAATGTGAGTTTTCGAATAAACGCCGATTACACTTTTCAACAAACAGACCTCTAGACCTCTTCAAAAGTACAATCAAAAATAAGTCAACGTCTACCAAAACTTTAGAAATGAACACATGTAAAAAGGGAATTTTAGTCACAGTTTGCAATTTGCATATTCTGTGTCTCTAGCACAAATTTTTGTACTCTGTAGGCTA
>LQNK01000185.1:465493-476654 GCA_001586405.1 Phoebis sennae | reverse complement strand
TTTTAAACAAGATATTGTATAGATTAAGTTCATGGTATGATGGGACTGACGTATAATTTGTTGTAAGTCGATAAATAGAGAATAAAAAATGATCAAAGTATTATATAATTTTTAACTATAAGTGAGACATTTAATTACTTTAAAAGTGATATTGTTGGTATTACCAAAATTGATATTCCATCACAAGTCCCGTTTACATTTTTTTAGTTTGTTTGCTACTTGCATTTTATAATCAAAATTAAGAAGGTTTATATTAAATGAAAGGCCATTAATTTATTTCATAGAATATAATATGTAACAACGTAATACAAATAGCCAGTTACATTAGCGACCATGAGTTCAATTCATGGTAGATAAATATCTAATGTAGACCTGACACAGAAAATAAGAAAGACATTGCAAGAACAAAAGCCAACTCCATGTTATAGAAATGAAAGTGAAACTATAGATCAAACTTAAATAAAACTTCTTGGTCAAAGTAGATAGTCAAAAGTGCCCAGTAATAATAATATAATGCCATATTATATATAAATGTTGACAGTTGCAATGTTTTTTTGTTGCAGATGCACCTCCAATATGCTATATTAAAGTATATATTTAGGAACTGTGCATTCCACATTTTTTTTATATTTATTTTACAATTTTTATTAAGTGTTTTTATGACCGGGTCTCTTTACATTACAATGTAAAAAGCGAAATAAAAGAAATTATTATAGAAGAAAAATAAAATAGCTCGGAATATGAGCACACACATTACTCCTTCTTTGTGGCTTGCTGTTTAGCTTGGTGAGCTTGCAAAACAGCAACAGCCTCGTCTACCTTAGCTTTTAGAGACTCTCCATGCTCTAACATGTGAAGCAGTTCAGAGTTGTCAATTTCTAGAAGCATACCAGTAATTTTTCCAGCTAAGTCTGGATGCATTCTTTGAATCAGAGGGAACAGTCGTTCACCCAGCATCTGCTTCTGTTCTTGAAGTGGCGCAGCAGCTAACATAGTGGCAGTCAGAGGTTCTTGACCTTGGATGTGGACTGCAGGTTGCGGAGCTGGTGGATTGCGCATATTAGCAGTGTATTTATAACCAGCTGGACGTCCACTTGTAACAATTGGAGCACGGATAGAAGTAGCTGCTGGAACACCTTGTTGACCAGTTATAGGTCTAGCACCTAAGGAGGTGCGTAAAGTTGTTTGAGTTGGGCCACGAGGTGCAGGGCGGAACGGAGCTTGCATGTTAGGATATGCAGAAGCTGCTGTTTGGGTACTGGGCCTGACAGGTGGTTGAGTCCAGCGAGTTGTAGGTCTCATTTGCGTCATCTGAGCTGGACCATAGAATCTTTGAGCAGGAGGAATGGTGGGAACAAAGTAACCTCCAGCACTTCCTGGTTGGAATATCTGACCCATCTGCTGCATTCTCATGCTGGCCATACGTTGCATGTATTGAGATGTTAAATGAGCTTTACGATCCTCTTTTCGTTGAGCTAAAGCTACATAAAGTGGCTTTGTACCAACTATACGCCCATTCATTTCTGTTACAGCTTTAGTGGCTTCTTCGGGTGATGAGAAGCATACAAACCCAAATCCTTTGCTGCGTCCATCTTCAAGCATTACCTGTTTACAAAAAGTTCACATATAAGTCAAAACAATTTAAATAAAATTTACTAGCCACTAAAAATAATGAAGATTTAAAACTCTAAATAAAATAAAAACAAAAACAATACCTTTGCAGATGTTATAGTTCCAAATGGAGCAAATTCTTTACGAAGTCTCTCATCATCAATAGTATCATCCAAATTTTTTACATACAGATTAACACCTTGGTAACGAGTCAGTCGCTCAGATTTCAACTGCTCAAATTTACGTTTTAGTTCTTTTTGACGTTCTGCTTTCTTTTGAGCTCGTCCCACATATAAAGGTTTTCCTTCAACTAGCTCTTTACCATTAAGATCCATGCAGGCTCGCTCAGCAGCATCTGGATCTTCAAAGGCGACAAAACCAAAACCTCTAGAAGACCCATCATCCTTATACATTACTTTATGACTTGTAATACGGCCATATTTTTCAAACATGTCTTTAAGCATCTCATCAGAAAAGTCTTCTCCAAAGTTCTTTACATATACATTGGTGAACAACTTGGCTTTCTCGCCCAGTTCCTTTTCACGTTCCTTACGAGGAATGAATCTGCCCACGTAAACCTTCTTTCCATTTAACAACATTCCATTTACTTTGTCAATAGACTTATTAGCAGCTTCTTCAGTTTCAAAGTGTACAAATCCATATCCTTTAGATGCCCCATTTTCATCTTGGGCTACCTTACAACTCAAAATATTACCAAAGGCAGAGAAAGTGTCATACATAGCCTTATTATCAATGGATTTATCAAGGTTTTTAATGAAAACATTTCCAACACCAGACTTTCTCAATGAAGGATCACGCTGAGACCACATTATTCTAATAGGTCTTCCCTTAATCATATCAAAATTCATGGTGTCCAATGCTCTTTCAGCTAAAAAAAATACAGCAATTTTAGCATCTTTAATTATTCCAAACTACTATGTATTGAATAAATTACATTTAGTAGGAGAAGTAATATTATTACTAAACAAAATATACTCAGTGTTTTATATAGTTACAATAAGTTTATAAAAGAAAAACGAAGGGGTTAAAATATAGTATAAAAACGAGCTCTATTATGAAAGGTGTTTGTAAGTTATTCTTTCCTCATATAATATGAGGCAATGAATGGTTCAGGTTATTGCATACTAAAATTTCAATCATATCACCAAACTGTTCCTAAACTTACTAAAGTATTAATTAATGTTAATTATAACAATTATATCATTAAGTACCATTTTTCAAAAATATTAACCTAAAAATAATAGGTTGAAACAAGTTTGTCACTTAGTAGTATAATTGGTTTATAATTATTAAATACCATGTTTACTTACCATCTGCAGGCTGCTGGAAATTTACGTAAGCGTAGCCAAGTGACCTACGAGTTATCATATCGCGGCAGACGCGAATAGAGAGGACAGGACCCGCGGTAGAAAATTTTTCAAACAACATGGCCTCGGTAATATCCGAGTGCAAATCACCGACATACAATGATGCCATTGGATAATTAGGTGGCCCAGGATTCATTTTGATTATTTAATTGGAATCTTTATAAAAATAGCATTAATAAACCTCCTAGTGTTAAACAACTTCACTTTCTCTTTACGATTATCTATCGCATTCCTTAGACCACGTTGCACGCTTACGTACACTAACTTATAACTGAACGATTCCCGTTTATTTTTTAAAAATTTTTCTATTTTTTTGGATTTTTGTTAATTTTGTAATTTTTTTTTATATTTTAGAACAATATTTCACGAAATTGTGAGGATTGTGTGACCTATTTCGAGGGACCACACAACCTCACGTGAACACACCTTGCTCACCAAAGGAAAGGTGACGTTTGTGAATTGTGGTTTGTAAAAGCAAAAAACAAGATGGCGTACGCGTTTTGTCTATGGAACATTTCATTTTTTAAAATACATGGATCAGTGAACCAGTATATTGGGAATATTGAATCATGTTTTCTTATTATTTTTACTTAAACGTTACAATTAATATATAAATCATCTTAAACAAGCTAATACATTTTTAATTTAAAATATACTCTTTTTGAATATGATGAGCAATTAATGAACTTGAAGCTATTATTGTAAATTTGTTATTTTTCTGATTGGTTACTTCTTCTTCTTCTTTTAGTTTAATGGCTTCCCATCAAAGATGGATTCTGCCAGATTGGTTACTTATAATTCTTTTTGCGTAACAGAAGTCTTTAAAAGAATTGTCTTTTTATTTTGTTTCATCCCATAAACAACACGACTGTTTAAAGATATTATGACATGAATTATGGTGAACATTAAAAATTAACATGTGTTGCGTCCTTAATTATTATTAAATTTCTAATCATGTTGTAGTATACAATAATATATGACACAGAGAATACATGTGTAATTAATTATTATGTCTATCCGTAGAAAGTCGTAGTAGGTAATTTACTTCTGCCAATGCATCGGCCGTTCATCGACAGATGTCGTGCGCGTATGCATCTGCTGATGTGTGAGAGGGGCTAGATAGATTTGTTTTCTTACAACATAACAAAAAAATTCTTTGCAATACATCGATACTTTGGTGTTGTGGATGTTGATGAACTGAGGTCAGGCACTTAAAATTAAGTGTACCACATGCCCCGCTTGCCGGCTATCACATAAAAAAAATGCGAATCCGATCGGAAAGTATCGAAAATCGAAACAAAATTCAACACCCTGTCTTACCGTCTGCTAATGTATACATATATATAGGGGGCTTCTGCCGATACGTAGAGGTGGTTAGGTAAGCCAGCTAAAGATTTAAGAAGCTAATATTAATAGCTTTTCCTCATACATAACATCCTCCATCCTCCGACATCATCAGATGATTCCGCGGACGTCACCTGCGTTACGTTTGCCGGTGCATCCACCGTCAACCCAGTTGTTGTCGATTTTTTAGCACAGATTAAAGGATTTAATTGCCCAGAAAGGCGCGACTGTCCACTCATACGCAGACGCATCAGTGTTATTGAAGTAGCCAATTTATTCGTGGATACAATTTTACAGTTTAACTGTTTTTATTGTTTAAGCTATTATACAACTAATAGGTACTTAGTCTGCTAGTAAACATATACATGTGAGTTTGATATATTTCGTTGACCGATGCATTTAGTTCTTTTCATCGAATCACGGTATAACCAAGGTTTTGACTTTGACTTTTGGCCGAAGAGCAGCAGCCGTAAGCCGGCAGCAGGCAGACCAAAGAGTAGTAACCAATGTACTCTATAATATACGATAATATCTAAACCTTTATTATTTACCCTAAAGATGTAGTTATCGCATTAGAAAAGAGTCGATAAAAATAGCAGATAACTCCTTATGCCCCCTTTTCATATAATCAGATATATCTGCGGACTTCATCTGCGGATGCATCCGCCGATGTGAAGACGGGGTAATCTGCCCAAACAAATCAAAGGGTCACAGATCAAAGGAATTTATTGCCCAGAAAGGCGCGTCTGTCCACACAAAGACAGATGCATCAGTGTTATTTAAATAGCCAATTTATTCGTTAATAAAATTTTACATTTTAAGTACCGTCTTTATTGTTAAAGCCATTGATATAGAATCAACTATAAGTATCAATGGTTTTAAAATTTTATATATTTTGAATCTTTAATAATTCTTTCTTGATAAAAATGGCAAACTCAAAAAGTACTACGTATTTATGTAATTTGCTATAGATAGCGGCTACGGACTACGGTCTCAATGTCCAGTGTTTTTCAAGAACGAGGAACGATTGATGCTTTGCAGATATGTGGACACTTCGAGCGAATCCATCCGCCAATACCTCTGCCGGTATCGGCCAATGCATCTCTTAATTATGTTTACACCTTAATATTGTTATATTATATCATTTGACTGCTTAGTGTAAATGGGGCAGAGAAAGTCTAGAGCTAGTTAGTAGTTATATTCTCTTTGGTCTGGAGAGCAATCATAATATTATATATTACTTATTACTTATTATTATTATTATATTAATAATATTATAGTATATATAATAGAGTGATAAAACGCACTATAGAGTATAAATCACATATTAAGTTATGTCAGTTTTCAGATGTCAAAATTGCATTTATTGTCACAAAAATATTTCTGCCGTGTTGAACGAAACTTTAAAGGGAAGTTATTAGGTACTAACCGAATTACCACTAATACAACTTTTAAGACCTCTGTAATATTAAAGGAAAGGTTTGTAATTTTCTAATTCTTTAAATATGTTTTAACAAAAATAACTTAAAACTTGTTTTAATATCGACATTTTACTTAATTTCTCTTGCCTACGCGTACTGTTGCAAAATGTAATATTGAAAATTTTGTTGCAGCTGTTGTAATTATTTAATGAAAAGTTACCGTCACGTCGTCATGTAAGATTTAATAAAAATCGTACCTTGCAAAAGATACGACGTGGTATAAAAAATACCTCCGGACCCTAATTCAGGTTGAGTGTTTAGTATAAATTTATTGGTGCTATAAAGATTTTTTGATATCTTTTAGAAAATTAAAAATAATTGCTGTAAAATTGAATAGAAATGGAATTGTAGAAGTATTTTCCATTTTTTTTTTCATTTATAGTTTTACTAAGTAGAGGAAACTAATTATTTTTGTAATTTAATATTAGACCAATATATGTAGTAAAATATTTTTATATTTCTAAAACTTCATAGAATATATTTTGTTCTTTTTTTACAAATTATATATATATTTTATAAATATAGTAACCATTACTTCTTATATTAACTTAAAATATTAAGGTCATATGGATCTTACAGATTATTACCATATAAAATGGCTGACAAAGAGCAGGTAATCCAAGCCTTGCGTGCTACACTAATATCTGTTAAAGGTGCACTTACTCTAAAGCAATGTAATCGTGAGTACACTTCAATAACAATACAATGTGATAGTTTAATTAATAATAGATTGATATAACAGCATTTTTTTATGTCTTGTAGGTGATTATAGAGAGTTGCAAGGAGAATGGATACCATACAAGAAGTTAGGTTACTCCACACTTGATCAATTATTCCAAGATGTTCCTGGCTTTAAAATAAGGGAAATTAGTGGAGAATGGTATGTTGATGCTGTGGCTAGCCAAGAAAGTCAGCATATTGCATCTATGGTTGCTCGTCAAAAATCTAGCAAAAAGCCAGCAAAATTGAATTATCCAGTAAGTCTCATTTGGTAGAAACATTCATAATGGAGATTTTATTTTTCTTATAATGTGTGTATTTTTCAGAGTCGATTTCCAAAAAAACAAGGTTCATGGCGGAAACCATCACCAGCTTCCAATTATACTTCAAACTACAATAATCAGTACTCCAATCAATATTACAGAGCTAAAACTAACACTCCCTTTAATAATAACAATAATAGCTATAATAGCAAGGTACCAGTTATCTTTATCATTTGGTGTGTTTAATATTGGTATACATATTATATTCATTAATTGTTTTTTAGCCCAATAAATATAGTAAATCGAATGAAACGAAAACGAATTATCAAAATACAAAGCATATTTTAACGAAAACAATAAGTGATAATGGAGAGAAAGTTGTTTCTAATGTTAAGAAATTATCAACACAGGTTTCAAGAGAGGTTGTATATGGTGAAGAGGTAATAAGTCAGCTAAGCTATAAATTTTGTATATATCAATTTTTATTTTTTTTTTATATTTTTTTTAGTTTAAGCATTCCATGAAAAATGATATTGAGACTGAGAGTAGAAACACAGGAAAAATTTCAGCATCACAGAGATTATCAAATTTAAGAGATAGACTGAATACAGATTTGATACCATTACAGCTACCAGCTCATAATGAATACTTAGTAAGTACTGCCTTGTTTCACAAATTAACACTTAGTTTTTCAGTAATTGTTATATAAACATATTTTATTTTCAATTTCTAATAGGAAAGTAATGATCCCGTCCTGCATGTAGTTCCTGCACATAATTTAGAACCTCCACCAGATTCAACATCTTCAGTTGTGAAACTTGAATGGACATGTAAGAAGCTTGGTCTGCCACAACCAGTATACAAAGCACAAGATATAGGGCCCAAACGTGGTCCTTCTAGTTATGACTGTACTGTCAAGGTAATTACACATGGTAAAATGTAAAGCAAAACTTTTCCTTAACTTAATTTAATACAATTGAATTTTTTTTATAGGTTGGATCATATTTAGTGTCATCATACCCACATTCCTCACCATCTGAAGATTTAGCAAAAGAAGTTGCTGCAGAGAAGTTGCTTTCAATTATACAAAGTTCAGAAGCAGAAGGATTTCCAACTTCATCCAACAGTAAAGCAATAGCTGGCCTGACTGAACTGGTCTCTGAACACCCAGCAGGACTTTGGGCTAATACAGCGCCTCATTTGTATAGGTATAAATTTTTGTATATGATTGTATTTAATTTGTAATTTCTATATTTACTGATGATATTAATGAATAACAACATTAATAGGAAGAAGTATAATGAAACTTTGCCTAAAAACTGGCTAGAACTTGTGGAAAGCAGCCCCTATATCATTAAAGATAAAGTTGTAAATGGACTTCTTGTTCTTTTGCCTAACAATGAGGTGAGTTACTAAAACGGCAGTGTTAACTCTAGTACTCTAAACTATATAGCATAAAAAAATTTCATGAAGTTTTATATTGTTATCTTATGGAGTTTTGTTTTTCTTTATTACATATACAAATAATATGCAGTGTTCAATATGTTGTTTTTTTTTTCATGCGAAAAAAGGAGAACACATTCTCGTCCATTGAGACAACCCTAGTTGATGATACCATAGATAGTGACTTACCAGCATTGCAGTTTCCTGAAGATGACTTTTGGAATGTTTATATAACAGTTGCAAATTCAACCCTTGAAATTTGGTTACGGATAATCGGTCCACACTATAGTGTAAGTTTAATTAATAATTCTAAACTCATGACTTGTTCTTTAAAGATTATTGCTATAATTGAGACAAATATAATTTTTCAGGATGTTTTTGAAGTTCTGCTTGCTGACATGGCTTCATATTATGAATATTCAGGTGCAACTGTTGAAAAATCAATGATTATAAAAAATGCTTGGTATGTACATCATCAATGGGTTATAGATAGATGACTAATTATGAGTAGGTATCTTTTCTAAAAATTAATTCACAAATCCCGAATCAAAAAATCTATTATTTCATTAGATATTAAAATAATATCCCCCATACCCATGCCATTATTAAAGGAACCCTCCAATTGGTTTAGTGCCGATGTTTCTATGCATAATTCAAATATGCATTAGTATACTATAAGCGTCCACTAATGAGGTAAAAAACAACTATTTTAAAAACTTTCTTACACAGGTATGCTGTTAATTTAGATGATGGTGGATGGCAACGTGCAAAAATATTGGACATTGAAGATGACACGGCTACAGTTTTTTTGGGCGATCATGGAGATGATGATACTGTTTACTTAAATAAAATCAAAATACTGGAACCTCAATTCAGACGATTACCTGCTCAAGTGAGTTCAATGTTATTTTTCAAAGGGTAAAACATTTCGACAGGTTTTAGTATAACAAGGACAGTATTTAGTGTTGAATAGGATAATTATAATGTATGTTCTTTATTAAGAGTGTCAGTTATTAAGAAAAAATGGAAAGCTTATCCCCACATGGCCCAATGTTCAATCTCCTTTGGTACTTTGCTAAATTTTTAATGAATATATTCGGCAATCAAGGCTTATGGCTGCGTTAAATATGTTTTGGGGAGTGATATAAGACAAAGTCTTAAATATAATTATAAACAAATTTTCCACTCATCTAAGTTAAGTGTAAATTAAAATATTTATTGTACTTAAAAGGTACTGAAGTTAATAATAAAATCACAACTGCTTTTAGTCAAATTTAAATCAATAAATAACACTTGTTGAAGCTTAGGTTCACTTAAATTTTGAAATTGCTGATAAAAAGACACAATTTGATTTAAAATAATAAAAATAATAATAGATGGAACTTTAAATCTTTAATTGCATTAGTTGTTTTAATCTGGAAGCCATTGTAACAATATAGAAATACTTATATGTAATACTTCCTATAATTGAAATTAATATGTTAGTGGAAAAGATTATGTTATGCCGCAGAAAGTATGATTATCTAGGCTAACTCTAATTAAATATACACTGCACTTTCCATGTAAACTTTGGTAAATAATTTTCTAATACATGTATGATATTGCAAAGAGAAAGATCGAAGGTTAATTTATTAATGTTATATTGAAGTGACACAACATAGTTTCTTTCTGTAAATTATTCTATATTAATGATATTCTATATTATTTAAATGAATAGAAATTGTTTAAATGAATAGAATCTATAATTAGCTGTATATCTTTCTTTTTTCACCTGAAATGAAGTGACTGACCGCAGCCGAATACAGACCTCTGCTGCCTCTTCTGCTGGGGGGTGGTAATTATACGGGTGCGAGTTTGTTCCAATCTTGTAATGCTCGGCTCCCACTCTTTTATTGCTAAATTTTTATCCCTCTGTCGCTTTTTATGACACCTAGGGTAGAAATGAGGTAGCGATATACGTATCTGTCGCCATGCGGAATATAACTCGAGATATAATGGGACCTATAACACTTATAGATATATATGTTTAGGCGATCCTCTGTCGATTGGAGGGCGCGGAGGAGCTGTCGGCCAGCGCGATGGGCGCGGAGCTGGTGGCGCGGCGGCTGCCCGGCGAGGTGCTGGTGGCGGCGCCCGGCCCGCGCACCGACCCCGCCGACCCGTCCGTGGCGCTCGTGCTCTACGACACGTCCACGCAGCGCGACCTCAACCTCAACAAGGAGATCGTGCACGACTTCTGCATTGCCGGCGCGTTCACTTTGACGCAGGTGAGTTTTACCCAGAGATTTATATAACTGGGACTCGGCAGTCGCTTCGTATTGTTAGTAATTTGTACTTCAAAATTCTATCAAAATTCTATTCAAATTGATTTACATTCAGAATTTCACAAGCAGAAGATCTGGTAAGAAGTCTATAATCTAATCGACAAATAATGCGTTGTAGAACCTCAATAACTTACACTGATTCATTAAATAAATTTAGAATCAGTGTAGCTAAAAGCCGCATTTACCATTTTAAAACCCTATTTTATTCAATTTTCATATTCAACATTCTCTTTTGAAATTGAATTTCATTTCGATACGTCGCATAGATCTGACAACAGAATATTAATATGAGCCATTTAAAAAAAAATTGAATTTCGTACCTCATTTGTATGGCGTTTAAAATTTCTAAAATTAGGCCATCGAAGTCTCATTTGTATGGCGTTTAAAATTTCTAAAATTAGGCCATCGAAGTCTTGGAAATTTGGGAGGAAATTCAAAATGGCTTTTAAAGTAAATAATCTTTCCACACGTCAGAAACCGTGCGAAGTGGAGGTGGGGTGCGTGACGGAGGAGGGCCGCGTGTGGGTGTCGCGCGCGGGCGGCGCGGCCGTGGTGCGCAACGCGCTGGCGCTGCTGACGGCGGGCCC
>LQNK01000185.1:385447-465479 GCA_001586405.1 Phoebis sennae | reverse complement strand
TGCCCGCCGCGCCGCAAGCGCCGCCGCCGCACGCCGGCGCGCTCTACATCGTGCGAACCCTCGCTGGCGACTGGTAAGTCGCGCCACAGAACAGACAGAGCCTGTTCGATACCGATTTTAAACTAGCAGTTTAAAGCTACTGCTACACTTAATAGCGAAGACTGGTATTCGCCTTGCCACGATATTAGTTAGAGTTCCGTCTATGACGAAGTGCTTGGATTAATTTCGATGAAGGCGAACGCTCTGTTTCACATGGCGGCTAATAATTATATATACTGTATCTTTATTATTCAAACAAAAATATCAGTTCTGTAAAATTGGTTCATATTCTTCATTTTGTATGAATTCTAAACGCCTCTCGTCACTACAATCCATCGCCGAGCATTCGTATAGTACGAATTGTAACAGATTGCATTTTAAATGCGTGTATTTGAAATGAACACACGCTCCCTCTTCAAAAGCTATGAATTTTTTTGTGACAGCCCTGAATCTTTTTTGGAAACATTAAAAATAGTGGCATCACGGCATTGTTTTAACTCTGTGTTGTACGTTGTGTTGCCAGGGTCCGCTGCACGATCATCAGCGGGCTGGACGGCGAGGGCACGGTGCGCACGCAGCTGGTGGACAGCGGGCTGATCCTGCGCGCGCCGCTCTCCTCGCTCGTGCCCCTGCAGACCTTCTCGCCCGCGCTCAACGCTTACCCCTATCAGGTGCCTTCACTCGTTTAATTAATATTAATTTTTTCAAAAAGACCTCAGTAACAGCCCTGAGTCAGGAAAGTTGGCAGGTCGTGTCGATCTGCCGTCCCGTCGAGTTAAGAGAGCCGAAAATTCATAGGAGAGTGTATTATTATCAATTTTTATTTGAAGAGTGGCAAAACATTAAGCTTTGCGGTCCTCACTACACATCGATCTATTATATATGCAATTTAAAGTAACTTTGAAGATACTTATTTTGTTTATAAACTTGTCACAGTCACAGTCACACACGCTTGACTAAAGTTACATGGTAATGTGAGAGTTGAGAGATGCAGGTGAAGCGTGATGCGTTAACTAATTTAGGAAATACGCTAAAATCAGCCAGTTACAATTTGCGAACCACATAAACAAAAAAAGTTGACGAAATATTAAAACGATGTCATATTTTGTGTGTACGTCAGGCGATGCAAGTGCGGCTGGGGCCGGCGGAGCGCGTGGCGAGCGCGATGGCGTCGCGGCTGCGCGAGCTGCTGCTGGACGTGAAGGTGCTGTGCCGCGCGCTGCCCGCGCCCGCGCCGCAGCACGCCGCGCACGCGCCCGCGCCGCCGCACGTCGAGCTGTTCGTCAGGTCCGGCCCGCAGAAGATCCTCATCTCCGTCAACAACTCCATCGTGATGGAATACGACTATTTGCAGTTGTGAGTATTACGCGTGCTTCGAATTCGATGTTCATATTTAATTAAGAGAAGAAGGCGTGCAAGGCGTGCCCCGTACGCGGGCGGCAAATCGAGTTCCATGGGACTGGCGACGCGTCAGCTCCATCTTGATTTTTTGTAGAGTGAAAAATGCCCGCTCGCTATCATCATCATATTTGGTACGCGGACAATCAAAAGGCAGCACTGAGCGTTGCGTTCTGATATTTTCGTTGAGCGTATTTCGATGGCCAGGTGCGCTGTCGTTTTATAATATCTCTGTCAAACTTTATTTAGATTGTTTTAAATATATGTCTGTTAACAAAAAATCTTTCATTATAATATTATGTACATTGTTATTCAGAGAAGAAAGACCTAAGTTTCGGTGCATTCTAAGGTCCCATGCAAATGTTATCAAATGTAAATCCCTGTTGCCCGACACCCCGAAACATAGAGGCTGCTTAAGATTTTAAGCTTAATATGGATAATAATGGGAGGAAGGAATCTTGGTTACTCAGAGGTCCGTAAGAATCAATCAAGCAACTTCACATATATGTAGCGGATACCTCTATTAAAAAGATTTACCACTGCTATGGAACAAGAATCACGGCAAAAAATTAAATAAGACGACAGAGAGACATTCAAACAACGATCTTTTAGGGCCAATTTTTCCGTTCCCATCTTCAGAATATAATAATAAAGGATTTGACTTTTAAAAAATGAATAGGTATTATTTCAAAAGCCTTGAGATATATTTTTTAAAGTAACAAAAAACAGCAATAAGTTATAAATACATTTATAAATATCATCAATGAGAATAGGCATTTCGATTTTTTATCTGATAGAAGACATTAAAACGGCTCACACAGACAGATTTAAATTAGAAAGTATGTAGGCCATATACGTTAATATATACGTGCTACTAAATGTGGTGGAGATTAAAGCTATTAAGGTTAGTTTGAGTGGCGTATTTAGTATAAAGTAATCGTAAAATTAGGCCGAGAGATAAGACTAACTCGTATAATCACCATTGCCAAAAGTAATTTATACTTCTTTCTAATAAAAATTAAAAATAATCACTTTTTACTAAGAACGCTATGTTTACCTACCTGTTGCTAGTATCTACAGTTCTACACTAAAATTATAAAGAGGAAAGATTTGATATTTTGTTTGTTTGAATTATATAGGCTCCGAAGCTACTGGACCGATTTGAAAAAATCTTTTACCATTTAAATCTTACATTGTCCCTGATGAACATAGGCTATATAACATTATGTTACGAGAGCGTAGCCGTGTGGAACATTTAGTTGTTCGTATTCTGGTCGTTTTACTTCTAAGTCTAGTACTAAAGTTTAAGAGGGTGGACCTAAACTGCTCATCAAAATAGTATTTGGAATTGTCGATTTCATAACAACATTCCGGTCGTAAATGTGAGAATGACCTGTAATTAGAGCGTGGCCATTCACCGCGGCTTTCACCGTGGTTACGTGTGTTCGGCATTATAAACAAGTATCGGCCTTTATTATTTTATCATCGATATTGTAGCCGCAGCGTAATTTTATGTTATGGTTTTATTATCGATGAAATTCAAAAATTTCCCAATTTATGACTGATTTTATTTATTTCTATACTTCACACTCATACACATAATATATTTTTATTAGCTTACATTTTAATTATTAATTTAAATTTAAATTACCTTCATAATAAAATTATATGATGAAATTTACTTCGTAATTTTTGTTTTAATCGTAGTTCTTATTTTCGTCAAGTTTAGCCTAACGAGCGACGAATTTACTTATCTCGAGTTTACTTATTTCGGTTTCCATTGCTACTTACCTGCATCTTCTTGTCATTAAATTGGTTACCCGTCTTGGACGCGTTACATAATTAACTTAGTTATTTAGAAATCTAGTTTAAAATAAAATAGACATTAGTCCTATATGCTAAATTGTTTTTTAGTTAGGAGCTTATAATAATCTTTTTATTTATTTATTTATTTATTTATTGGGGCATTTTCCAGGGGCAAACAAGACGAGGAAAAAGAGAAGGAGGCAACCAACCACGTGGAGGCGTTCACCAAGAAGAAGGAGCGTATATTCCGCACGTGCTCGAGCGGCGCGGGCGCGGGGCCGGCCGACGACAAGCCGCGCCCGCTGCCGCCGCCCGCGCTGCCCGCCATCGGCCAGTGCTTCGACGTGCACATCGCCATGGCCGCTCACCCCTGGAACTTCATTGTGAGTTCACCATAAGGTCTTTTCTTTAATGTGACAGCAGGCGAGCGGAGCATGCGGTACGGTGATGATAAGTGACAGTCCACAGTCCATGAACATCTACAACATCAAAGGGTCACAGATGTCTTGCCGGCTTGAAGGAAGTGGTAGGGGGGAGAGAAGGAGAGGATTAATGAAGAGAAATTGTTAGAAGAGTAGAACAGGATAGGAGAGGAATAAGATCGCAATACGGGTCTCCGGGTCCCCGCTCTCTGTAAGAAACATAGTGCAATACTGCTTCACGCCGATCTTCTGCTGGGTAGGTCATAAATGAAATTTAAGTAAAATTGCAAAACTTTTGAATTTCCTCAACTTTGACCCATGTGACATTTATGTGTTTATTTTTTTCCAAAATCAACGGGTTCGATTCCTAGTTTGGAAATTAATATTTCAAGAATCCAATGATGTAGTTTTTTTATTTTCGTCAAAATCGGCCCAGAGATTTCCTTAAGCATATTTTGATATTACTCATAGTTTAGGATTTAGCTTTGAAAGCCCATCTCAAAATTTTTTAGCCTGTATATTTTATAATAAGTTAAGTGGTAATATAACATCCGTTTTTCTAATTTGACCAAATGACCCAAAATTCTATGCACATATTAAACATTCGTGGCGAGTTTCGAAGGATATGTGTAGAGAATTTTAAGACCAAAGCTAGTCTTAAAATTCTCTTAACTATTAAGATTCAAACTTAATTATCCCTTTGAACCCTGAGCACGCAACTATCAAGTTGTGTGATAGAAGTGGGTGTAGGAGGTGTGAGAGTAGGTGATATTTTTTAAAATGAAGTTACATACACTTCTTGCCTTACATTAGGTATACAATTATTAATTCAATCATTCCTTAGGAATATATTGATATTCGAAACAATTTTATCCAAATGCATGTCTGATGCAGGTCCAGCCAAACAGTTCGAGACACACTCTACAAACAATGATGGAGTCATTACAAGTCGAGTGTCCGAAGCTGTCGGCGGACGAGGCTCCCAAGAGCCCCGCGAGCGGCGAACTTTACACCGGCTTCTATGACAAGGACTCTTCGTGGTATAGGTATATATTAGAGCAGGATCATTGTATACTAGCTGTGCCCAGTGGTTCGACACGCCTATATTTCTTGTTCCCTGGCGGTTTGCGGGATAAAATCCTGTGTACTCGGATCCTGTGTACTGTATTATTATTATTATTATTACAAAAATTTATCCAAATCGGTTCTGTGGCTTAGGCGTGAAGAAGAGACAGTCAAAGTCACTTTCACATTTATAATATTATGTAAGGGTGTAACTAATTTTTAATGTTTATTTCATATGAATTATAGCAACAGTTCTATATTTAGTTTGTAATTTATATGATAAAGTGAACAGCTCAGAGGTTTTGCCACATTAAACAAGGCAATAACAAAATAAGTAAAGATATACTCAGAACTGTCACTTGCGCATGTCAGACTCTATAAGCTGACAAAATATTTTATGGATATTTCTAAATAATATAGTTAATTTTGCAATATTTTCAATTACCTACGGATGACATAAAACTGCCTTTTTTAGGCTCGTATTTCATTTCAGTGCATAAATGACTTGGAATAATAGCACAACATGTCATATTTTCGTATTTCGCTCTGAGCTCCGCCATGTATAACATTGGGCAAAAACTGTGGTCAATATTTTAGCGATTTGATTAACATATGCTTGTTTACACAAATAAGTGGCAGAGAGGCCACGCCCACATCATCATTCTCACTGTTTCTCTGTTCTGTGTGAACCCATTTATAATTTTTAATTTGTTTTAAGGCGATTGTTTGTTTTTGTTCTTAAATAAAAAATAAATGTATCATGTGCAGAGTGGTGATAGCGAGCATCGTGTCCTCGGAGATCGTGTCGGTGTACTTCTGCGACTACGGCGACCTGGCGCTGCTGGACGCGCGCGCGCTGCGCCCCGTGCCCGCCGCCGTGCCGCTGGCGCGCTCGCTGCCGCCGCAGGCCATCAAGGCGCGCCTCTACGGTCAGTGCACTCCCCGTACTATCCGATAGCGAGCGTGTGTCGGTGTACTGCGCTACGGCGACCTGGCGCTGCTGGACGCGCGCGCGCTGCGCCCCGTGCTCCCAATCAAATACCATAACAATAGTCGCCCGGCTTAAAATTAAAATGCTCTATATGAAAACAATTATACATTAAACTCTTCGAAATTCTAAGAAAACATGTAAAAGAAATGGATAATCCTACTGTAAACAGTTTTAATTAAATTGACTTAATTGATTAATTTTCAGATGTTTGGCCTCTTCACCAAGACTGGGCTGTAGAAGACTGTATTAGATTTCAAGAATTGTGTGTCGAGCAACAATTTGTTGCCATATGTAAAGATGTTGGAAAAGATCCATTAAATCCAAGTGAAGCTTTGCTGACACTGGACCTAATCGACACATCTACAGATGAGGATGTATATCTGAATAAGCAGCTAGTAGCCGAGGAAAGGGCACGACTTGGGTCTTCGACGACTGAAAAGAAATAAGCTATTTTGATGATGTAAAACCCTGCGTTTTACTTGAAATCGGCTATATTCATGCTTTGCTTCATATGGGCTAGCTATGTATTATTCACTTGTAATGAAATCCTATCTTGAACCATTTATATCAATATTTTATATCTAAGTCACAAAATTTAAAATAGTATTATTACCTACAGGTTAATAGTCAGCCAGTAAAAAGTAGTTTCGTAAAATTGAGATAAAACTTCGATTGAAAATCATCACATTTCAGATTCATTTACAAGTGATTTACCAAGATGCATTCTTGTTGTTAGGATGGGGAGCAAAATCGACATTGTTATTTTTAAAAAATTGTTGATTAATTGAGAAAGGTGATCCTGTGGGTAGTTTGATTTGTGTATTTATTCCTCTTTCGTTTATTATGGCTTAAGATACTATAACGATTCCTATTGTTTATTCTAGTTTTTAAGCCAGTGAAAGGTTTTTATGTTTACGATTTTTTTCGTTTTCTCTTGTTGATGTTACATGTTTAATTTTAATTGCGTTTATTATGTTTAATTGTTTTAATGGCAAAATTTTCCACTATTATATTAAGTTAATAACAAGTATTCCAACTTTAAACAAGAAAAAATAGTGTTTCAAACTTGTGATAAAAAATAACTTCAATACTCATGCCTAGTTATTTATCTCTAGATTTAGAAGTGTTGTAAGATTATGAATAAAGTAAACTAAAGCATAAAAACAATAATATCAATAATGTTCTCAAAACTTTGGTTACTTGTATGTCTAGAGATAAAATTGATTTGATGGCATGTAGTGTCATGTACGTATATTGTCAGCTAAAGCAAAAAATATCAGTTTTTTACCAAAATGCTTCTTAAGACTGTTACTGTGTTATACATTTTTCAAAGTAAAAATGATATAAAGACAAAACTGTTTTGCTGATTCTTGAATCATATCACTTGTATTCCATATACCTTAATTAGAAATGTAAGAATAAGAAATAGACAGTTAATATATTCGCATGTCACTTTAACATTTATATCACTATAAAATGGTTTTATTATATTAGGAAATGTTTATCGTTGTCCACTTAAAACTCAATAAAAATATCCATATCTTAATGTGTCTTTGTTTTAATATTATTGACCTACCTATTATAATTAGAATACAATATGAAAGTTAAAAATAGGGTGAACAAGAGTTAACATGAATTATCAGTTGTAGATATTTATACAATGTGTGCCCTAATAATCCCTTTAATTATTGCCTATCTTCATTAGGGTTAATATATTTTCATTCACTCATGAGTACACAACATTAGCACAATAAAATACAAACTACAGAGGGACTAATCAGTATCTTATAATAAAATTTTGCAGTACAAAGTTATAGTAGTAATGTTTTAAATAATACTACAAAGTTAAGCTTAAAATTTATTTGTTTTAAATTATCTTGGTACCTTACAATCAATGGTGCTTTAAAATTATTTACGCAAGTCCTCTGATGAGATTCCATACTTCTTTTTGAGTGTATCAATCTCTTCTTGTTTCTTTTCAATATCCATACCCTTGAATGCTTTATTGGATCTATAGTATAAAACAACTAAGTATCTGTTACATACATTAAATCCTGACAAATGATCACACGCATTCTTAGCATCAAATATATCTTCATATACAACAAAAGCTGTTCCCCTTGTTTCTGGTGTATTACCACTGAAAATTCAAATAATTAAGTAAGCCTGGCAGGTTTAAACATAAAACAGTTACAAAATCCTGATTAAATAATTAAAATATATTTAGGGAAAATTATTGCATTCGACTTTGGGCACCAAAGGATTTAAATAACTTCCTAGGCTAAGCCTCAATGGCAATATATCAAGTACATATAGAAATATTACTAATTTGGGCAAAAAAGACAACAACTTACACCCGTATTTGCCTTATGGCACCATACTTCCCAAATATATCATACATTTCTTCAGCAGATATCTTATAAGGCAAGTTTCTTATGTAAAGAATTCTATTGACTTCTGGAGGAAGACGGACCTGAAAGTAGAATAAAAAATATGCATTCAAATGAAAATTGGATGGGATACCAAGTCAAAATATTTTTTTAAATTTTAATAGATTACTTAAATGCACCATTTTAGTTCATTTTATCATTAATTATCAAGTATTAAGTTAAATGCTTACATTTGCCCGCCTTTGTAAAGCTAATGCCATGATTTTATTCCAATCTAAAAACGATGCAACAAGCTGTCAGCACTGCGTAGGCATAAACTCTTCCAGATTAAAATATATTAATCAATAATTTTGGATTGCCTACTAAACGTTCAACTTACAACGTTACGAAATGTTCAACTTAATTGATGTAAACTTTAAAATAAAAATATTTTTTATAAGTTTTGAGGCCGTACGCAATCCACATGTCATAAACAATGCACTGTCAGACAGTTGTCAGTCGTCACTGTCAACGTCTATGGCTATTTACCAAAAACAATTTTGTAAATTATAGACAATAGTTAATAAATACTCATTGCAGTGCCATGAATAGTGTTGTCACCATAACCTTTAGATCTATTTTGGGTACCCAAACTTTTACGATTTAGCCCCTTCTGAAATGTTAATATTATAATTGCGTACTTGTATTGCTGGTTATGAATAAATAAAAACGATTTAGCCCCAAAAGCCTCTAAATATTAAAACTTTCAGTTCGAATTCTGTCAGGAACCAGGCTTTTTTGCTTCTTCATACGTACTCCAAATAGCAAAATCCTCATAAAGACTCCTAATGTTCCTCATAGTTTAGGATTTTGCCCCGGGAAGCCAACTTAAAAAATTCATTTTCATTTTATTTTTTTGTAACAATTTTCGTCGACTAATACATTTTTTTTCACTCGAAATGAAAAATCATTAATCAATCGTTTGCCGACGAAACAATGACATTGAATACTTGTACAAGTTATATAGTCGAATGAACAAACTATCAGACTTTGAAAACAAATTGGATTAAGTTAGAGCTAAGTGACCTTTCATCTTGTACCCACCTACGAAACTTTGAAACGTTTTCTGTACCCCGTAGGCGTATCCCCCTTTACCTTTGGTTAATTTGACTAATACAAGTAGTACCTACTACCATTCTTGTGTACACATTTAGAACAAATTATAAGATCATTATTGTTATTATTTAGAGATTATATTTTAATGCATCTTTCCGTGATGCAATAATTATTAAATAAGCTTTGTTTGCAACTTTGATTTTCTTATAGTCAGCAATCTTACTAATGTTTGTTCGTTAATGTGAGTACTTTCAACTTTGAATGAATGAATGAATGAAAAATTGTCAAGAACAAATGAAATTATACACAAGCAATGTATAGGACGGTCTTATCGTTGACAGCGACCTCTTGCCAGCCCAGAACATTCTATATTGAATAAAAATATTTTTAAAGGATTTTTCTTCAATCATAGAATTTTTATAATTTCGGTATATCGTAACGAAATTAAAACAAAATCCATATCTGTAATCTTAAACCTCATTTTGTTGAAAAAAGTTCGTTCGTTTACACCCCAGCATTTATATTTTCATGTTTTAATTATCATTATTTTAAATTCTACTAGTCTTTCTATTTAATATAAGGTAAACAGCGTCAAACAGAGTTAAAATAATCTTAAAAACAGTATTTCAAGGCACTGCAAATACAAAAGAAACTTCATATTTTTAGAAAAAAAAGTATATTTTGATCAATTAAAATATTATAAATTTGCAAATAAGAAACCTCTTATAAATGCAACACTATTTTTAATTTTCTTAAAAATAACCTTTCTAAAAAAATAACCTTAATGAATAATAAATTTTAAACAAATATTCTTAAGAAAATAATTAAACCCATTTCTGCATTCCATTTCTATGAAGATTATTACAATGTTAAAAGAGCTGCCATTAATATTTTGGATTCATATGGTCATTGTTCGTAGATTATGAAATTTAAAATATAAATAAGTTATCTGCAAAAGGCAATAATAATAATAATGACAAACTGTATATTAAATGTTTACAAAAATATTATAGTCAAATGTTTGTTCCAGAAATCCAATGTATCATTGATATCTATATGAAAAGGGGCCACATAAAACAAGTTTAAAATTAAGCAAATGGATTGCAGTGTATTGGATTTAATTTATAAATGGTGGAATTCTTTATGATTTTATAATATTTTTTTATTGTAAGATTGGTAACACTTAATCCTAAGTTTACAAATAAAATAAAAATATAATCTAAAATACTGTCCTATTTAATTTCTATAAGTAATATATGTCAGCAGTAGAAAGAATTGTTTTGTAAGGCTGGTTACCAAGTTTTTCTTAATGTGTTCAAACATGGTAAAAACTGGTTCTGATTACTAAGATAAATTAACCTTAACTTGCCAACATTCTCCAATTAGTAACCAACACTGCGGTATGGCTTTTTTAAACTGTTTATTTAAATTACATTCTTCCATTTATTTTTGTTCGTATTTAATATTGCAAAAACGTCATCACAATTTTCTACCTGAACATTGGAATGCAAATAATGTTTAAGAAATAATTGTCTAAACAAATTAAGTAATAATACCTAAGGTTTGGTGAATGAAAAAACTAGAAAAATAGTTTATATACACTTGATATTCCGAGGCGTGTAAAAAAAACAAATTATTGACAGGAGATATAGAACTGTGTTATATATGAAAAAGAGTAATTATTTTTATGGACAGTAATATATTTTCTATAACTAAGTGAAGTGAGGCGAGGAAAACGTTAAATATATATAAGGAGATAATACGCTCGCAATATCTGTATATAAAGTATTTAATTGTACTTATTGTTCAAATTCAATAGTACATAATTATTGTACTCTTACCTTTTCATGCACAATTCATACATTCTTGTGGTGCTAACTTCAAATCATTTGTATATCTTTACAGATAATTACAAATCTTATATTAGTCTAAACTTAATACCAATTTATATATCATTATCGACGTTAATAATAATGTCACCATAATAATATGGTCACCACACAAGTATTTTACTTTGCCAAAATTAATATATTTTTTTCAATTTTCAATAGTTTAAGAACACATTGTCATTTAAATCATAATAATGGTAATAACATAAAACAATAAAAGGAAACGTTCACAAAAGGATATTAATTATCGTTATAGTATAATAATATATTCAATTGATTAAAATAGATTGCTGTAATTTCGTTGCACTAAAACCAAAAGGTATTTAAAATTAGCTTAACCGAGCTATACATTGTATACAGGTTGATTTTTTGCACAGACCACCAACCTAACTCGATGCGATGCAACGGCACCGCATTAGTGTCGACTTCGCTTGATCAATGCTATTCTAATGCAATCGCTTCGAACCGTCACTCCGTGTCCTCGAACGAATGTTTATACATTTTTTCAATCACACCTTGCGAACATTTCCCAACGTAATTTCCAAAGTGAATTTGTAAGCGTGGTCGTCCGTGGTACGTGCGGGGGCAGGCGGACGCTATTCGAAGCTGGAGTTGAACATGTTTATGTTGAGGTCTTCGAAGGTGGCCGATCCGCTCTGGTCGAGGATCTGCAGCATCTCGGACAGCTCGTGCGGAGCGTGCGCGCCCTCGGCCGCCGGGCCCGGCGCTGCCGCCCCCGCGCCCGCCGCGCCGCCTTGCCACGCCCACATCCCTGTAACATACCATCTTTTAGCTAGAATAATAACTTTTAGAACCGAATTGCTCATATTAAAAAGAAGACAATAACTATTCTTTTACTTTTGAAATCTATTCAAAGATGGTGCCATTACCTATTTTCAATTTAGTAATATTTTGCACCGACTTAGAATCCGCTAACCCTTGGTGATACATCGAGAGGTTAAAGACTACACCCACCCCTATATCTATATCACGTATATTTATAAAATTTAGTAATTTTAAGCTACAAAACTATTACTATAATAATCGAACAAAATTTGTAGGTTACCGTGTGTAGGATGGTGGTGGTTGTGGTGGTAGTGCGCGGGCGGCAGGTAGGGCGGCGCGGGCGGCGAGCGCGCGGGGCTGGCGGCCGGCGCGCCCGCCGCGTCGCCGCCGTACGCGTAGCCCTCCGCCGCGCCCGCGCTGCCACTCTGCAACATTGAGATTGTTAAAAAGATTTCGCAATGATGTTAGTGTACGCAGTCTTAGGGCTACCATAGAAAACTTGTATGGATTTGAATGAAACAAACACTGAAACCTCTGGGGGGCTTGCCGTAATACATAATCGAAAACCGCATTTAAATCGGTTAAGCCGTTTCGGAGTTCAGTGCGTACAAACGCTCGACAGACATACACACACAAAAATTCTAAAATCATTATTTTGAGTTTAGTATCCTAAATGCAACACGAAACACTTAAAAACATTAAAAATATATATATAAAAACAGGAAAAAATTGATCTTTTGTTGAATAGGCTCCGAGAAACTTATGATCCGATATTGATGAAATTTTGTACAGAGATTCTTTGAAACTCGAGGACGTAGGATAATTTTTATCCCGAAAATCCTAAGGAAACGGCAAATATACGCTGGTGCAACCGCGTTCACCTAGTGTACATATAACTCCCTCTTGAATCACTATTTATTATCTATCTCATCGAATCCGTTGTATAGTTTTAAAGATCTAAGCATGCCTACATAAAAACGGACGCGGGAAGCGATTTTGCTTTATACTATGTGGTGATATAAAACTGACCGGCCTCAGCGTAGTCCAGGTGGTGTGCGGCGGCGTGTTGGCGGGGCGGTGCGGCGAGTACTCGGGCGCGTAGTGCGCGGCGTACGTGGCGCCGGCCGCGGCCGCGTTCGGCGCGCCGCCCACGCCCTCCACCGGCGACCGCGTGCCCACGCCTGCGCCCGCTGAAACCACACCATACATTACGACTTTTGTTCTACGTAAAATATAGATTGACGTTGTTACTGACTTCCTAGGGTCTGCAGATCGATGAAAATTATCGACTTACTTTTACTTGCTGTAAAGTTTCCGAAACGTAGGGCTAAATCAAAGTTATACTACATTCTGTAAAACGACGTATAATATATGTACTCCACTCCCAAGTTGGTCACGGGTGAGTCAAGGATTGCAACCCCGCAAACTTGGATTTAACTTTACACTAAGCACTTGATATCTAAAACTTAAATTGCGTCCTTAGACAAACGCAACCCAAATGTAAACAAAAGGCTAATATTATAATAATTATGACGTCATAATGGTTGTAAATTTACTGGCTGTTTTGCCGTTCTAAGTTTAATGATAAAAATACATGTTTTTGAATTGAAGTTTTAAAATAATCTTACGATTTTAGTGATTACAATCGATGATATATGTTTTTAAAGGCTAAGAACTATAGGAAATATTACTTTATTATGGCTAGCCAATTGGGTTAATTTAGATCTATGTAATAAATATCGTACTGTGTAGACCTGTGGCCGCATGGTGCTGCTGATGCATGGCGGGCGGCGGCGCCTGGTACACGTCGCGCTGCCGCAGGTGGTAGTCGTAGCTCTCCTCCGACACGCTCTCGCCCGTCGTGCTGCCCAGCGAGCGACTGAAAGCGGTATCGTTTAGAACTGGCGTTATAATAAAAATGTTCTAGTGGCACGCTTGACCTGGACACCACATTATCTATCATAATATCTATACTTTAAAGAGGAAGTATTTCATTTTTTGTGTTTGAATTCAATGGGCTCCGAAACTACTAGACTCATTTCGATGAAATTATTTGAAACCCGAAGAAGGACATAAGATTGTCTACATCCCGAAAATCTTATGGGTACGGAACATATACGCGAGTGCGATAAACCGAGGGATCCAGCCAAAGTAACCACAACTTTTTATTTATAAATGTGAGGGTAACTCTGTCTATCTGTATTTGTCTGTCACTTCTTCACACCTATAGCTGTAAACCAATTTGTGCTTTTTTTCCCGGAAAAACACCACGGGAACGGGACATATTCGCAGCTGAAACCGCAGCGCACAGCTAGTTGACAATATGTGCCAATCTATTCATCGCATTGTTAAGATTGCAACGTATCACATTAAACTTAGACGACATATTGGGATTTTCATGTACCTTATGTTTAAACACTAAAAAAATATGATTTGAGTCATTAAAACAATACACAAATATACCTATTAGAAGAATGCAAAAATAGGTAGAATATTATTGAAGTACTTACTTTGCCAAAGTGTTCGTGCACACAATGTACTCAACATCATCATTGTATGGGTTCAAAAATGCGAAGGCGGATGTTCTTAGCCAAACCCACTCTCTACTTTTAGTTCTAAACCGATACATAAGTGAGATTATCTGTCCTTTTAATTTTAAAACTGAAACAAAAAACACTAATTATAGTAACTTAATAGCTCTATGCATTATAACACTTTACAAATGTAGTGATAGCAACAAAATAGTGTCGTCGGGAACCAAATAAGCTAGACTTACACAGCTAGCCACTAATGGAAAAGTTACATGTTGTTTTATGTACCTCAATGTCGGTTTCCTATTTAAGTTGTCATAAGATTGTATTTTTTGTATTCTGATGATAACAATAATAAAAGAAACCTTTATTTGGCGTCATACATGCATAAAAACACATATATTTTCTTTTTCTTTTCTAAAACATAAATGACAGAACAATATTCTTTTTTTTACCCGACTGTGACAAAAGAATAGTAATGCTTTTCGAGTGCATGTTTGTTTGTTATTTGGCACGCTCTACAACCCAAACAGTTGGACGGATTTTAACAAGCGAGGTTGTTGGATTCGGTAGAATTGTGGCAGTGACATAGGCAAAATGTTTGCAAAATGGCACTGGGAAACCATAAAAGGAATGAGAAGGATTAATTTTCATACATAACGCAGTCGGGTTTTTTAAAGATAACTATTAATTAAGCTTGTTTCACCTTGGTCGAAATTGTCCCTCATGTGCTGCTGGTCCTCCGGGTGGTAGAACTCGTAGCACAGTTTGCCGAGCAGGTCGGCCGGCGCGTAGCCCACGACCTGCGTGGCGCGCTGGTCCGCGAACGTGAAGCGCCCGTCCACCGAGTGCCGCGACACGAACTCCACGCCGCCGCTGCACAGGCTGCTCTCCGACGCGTTCGGCGTCGACGTCACCTGCACCCATGTTAGCTTTTACTGACCTCGTCTCATGTGAGCGACCGACGAAATGAAACGTAGACGACTTTTTTTTCTATTTAGGTTTTTTGTAATAATGGTAAGGTAAAGGTTAATTGTAACTTTTTAATTTAAGGTAAATTTTATTAAAAATTAAACACTTTCCTGAGTAAATAGTAACAGTAAAATTATTAAAAATTGTATAAGACAATGACATAATGAACATCCTTATCTAAATCTGAATTTTTAAAGCCACTTTTCTTTAAGTATGCGTGCTTCCTGAGTGACGGTGCACGGCGTAGGCGGATTTCTACAAAGAAATAATATGAAGAAAGTACGCACGTTCGACAAACGCGTCTAATGTGTTTAATATGCCGCGTATCCATGTTCGCCGACTCAGGACACACGCTAAATATGATGAGTATGGTCTTGATCAACGTAAAGAAAATAATACTAAATAATATTGAATTACCTGCAATCTTCCAATAGCCACTAAACAACAATGAGAAGCGTGAAGTTCATCTTCAACGGGACGATCCATCTGCATACCTGGAAACAGATCTGATTTCCCAAAACGCATAAAATATTGAATGTTTTATGTGTTATAAAAAAGGTTAGTTATTCCCACAGACCACCTTATCGACGGCATGTAAAGCTCATGATTTTCTCTATTCGTCTCTATTGGGAACATGATGCAGTAGATTAAAGTTTTTATTGATTGGATATGGTGATCAGTGTTCAAGATGAGGCGATCGACATGCAACAAACCTGTGGGGGGCCAGTTCTTGATGTATCCCGTGCAGTGCACGACCGCGTAGTTGTGTCCGTCGTGCGAGGGCCCGAGCGAGTTGCGCGCCCGCAGGCGGCCCAGGTGCGCGCTCTCCGCCGTGCCGCCCACGCGCATGCGGCAGATAAAGCCACGCCGCGAACCCATCACTTGCCGCATTGACGCTGCAATATTAAATATTGACGAAACGTGATCAAAAATTACAATTACAATTACAATTACGATTAAAAATTACAAATTATATTAATATGACAATCGTTAAATTGTTCCGCCTTTAGAACAAAATAATGACATTTTATGGTTGAGTATCCGGAAATAATCGACCACTTTACTCACATTGATGTCCTTCCTTCTTCACGGTTCCTGTTTTAAGATCTAATATACGTCCAGTATTTTGGGGTTCTTGAGTGCTTAATTGTTCCCGCACCTTTTCAACATCATCTGGATGTACTTGATCATACAAACACGAAGAATACCATTCACCCTGTATTTAAAAAAAAGCAATTTATTTAAATATAAAGGAAGTACTAAGGCACAAAAGAAATATTGTATTCATAGATAGTTACCTGAGAATAATTAAGTACAGGTGCTATACTATCGCTAACGTATATAATACGACCTGTATCACAGGAGACAACAAATAAAAAGCCATCCGCGGCTTCAAGAATTAAATGTTTTAGCTCTTGATCAGTCAAGAAAGATGGTTTATATGTACCGTCTGTTGAAGTATTTCCAGTACCTGTAATAGCACAAATGTTTTTAAGAAAGACTGAAAAAACATTAATACCACATTTATTTATAAAAATAATTTTGTATTAAGGAGAAATCAAGAGTGGGAGCCGAGCATTGAACGATTGGGCCAAGCTCGCACCGGTGTAATTACCCCCCCCCCCCCCCCCCCCCCAGTAGAAGATCGGCGTGAATCAGTATTGCACTGTTTCGTTCGGTGAGCGGGTGCCCGGAGGATATTCCTGGTCTGCGGTCAGTCACATAACATCAGGTGCACCGCATGGTCCGCTTGTCTGCTGTTACATAAAAAAAGCTTACCTCTTAAAGCTTTCATATGTGCTACTGCCATACGCAGTATGGTCAGTTTGTCGGGTTTGCGTGCAAGGGCAGAGCATGTTGGAACCATATCAGATAGTTCCGTGATATAAGCTGTCATCTTGTTTCTTCTACGGCGTTCAATTTCACAATGATTTTCGCGGCTAAAAGGAATAAAGAACAAACAAATCTATGAAAAACTATACTAAGTCAGTGAAGAGGTTGTATTATACTACATTCACCCTTGCTCAACTAGGAGAAACAAAACTACATATAGTTGATTACTAAAATCATTGTTAATATGATAATAACACTATAAATAATAACAACGATGTTTACAAATTCTTGTAGGCTATTATGTCTTGATGGTAAAAGCTAAGGCATAACATTATCGTAAGTACAAAAAGTTAATAACTAATATCGAAGTTTCGTCGCGTGATAAGACACGTTTTCAATCAACACAATGAATGCCATTTTATGGGAATCATTTAATCCTAAATTCATTGTCATAGAAAGACATTGGCTGAGAACTAAACGTCGGCGTGAGAATTTCTGGTTTCTGCTTGTTAATCATGCATATAGCTCTAATAGCACCATCTTTACTAAGTGATGTCGTATATCGTTCTCATAATTTTTATCTCATTTTATCTAAATTGCACATAAAATTATTTATTTGTATTACAGGGTAAAATCAGAACGAGAAATATAAGCGTAATGTTTATAAGCTGGATTAAAGTGAACAAGGAATTCTAATATTTTCGCCAAGACAACTCGTTGGTGTGTTGATAACTTAGCAAATAGGTTTTTTTCCTCTTTTTAGGCATTATAGCTGTGTATAAAATCAAAATTATACAAATCATGTTGTGAACTTTCAAACCATCTATATTCTATACTCATATAAAGAGAAAAGATTTTTTAATGAATGAATAGGCTCCCGAAACTACAGGACCGATTTTGATGAAATTTTATACAGAGATTCTTTGAAACCCCAGGAATGACATAGAATAATTTTTATTCCAAAAATCCTGCGGGAACGAGAAGTATACGCGGGTGAAACCGCTCAGGGAGCTCAGGCTTGTAAAATATATTACTTTTTTTTGCAAGAGTTTTATATATTACTTTTTTTTAAGCTTTATTAAGTAACAGAATTTAAGATGATTATGGTATAAATTTTAGCGTTACTTCTACTATCTAAAAACACTAACTTCAGAATCTCTTTAAATTTTTTGGAGTAGGGATTTGCCAAAAACCTGTTATATTTATAAATACTGTCAAATATTTGTCTTCTTCTTTGGTCAATCCAAACAAAGTCTATAAAAATATGATAAGCATCATCGACAACACCATAAGAGCTTCAATCAAGTAAAAGAGAGCTGTCCATATGGAAGACAAATTTATTTAATGGAATGTTCCCGGTGTGCAACCTAAAAAATCTCTTTCTTTCCCATATTGGCATTATCATTCCAAGTAGATAGTTAATATACTCCTATGGGTAACTATAGATCTGTATTCTGTGTTTGATATATCAAATAAAAGATAAAATTTTAACTCTACCTAAACTTTGTACAATTTTTTAAGTATTTTATCACTTTCTTCGGCCTTTTTGACAAATAACAATTTTACCTACTGAAATTGTTAATTTTTTTTTAATGTACATATGTTAACATTAATAAATATAATTTCGTTTGTTTGCTTGCCTTCTAAGGTAACAAAAAAAATATATTAGTTCATATAGCCTACCTTGCAAATCTCTCTTTATCTTGAATATTATCCTCCTCCATCCTTGTGTATTTTCCACCACTTGCGTCGTCGTCATCGGATCTGATGGAAAGACATTATTTATTTGTAGTATAAGGTAAAATCACAATTAAAAAAACACCATTACCATAATATTTTGCAATTACCACAGGTTCAGATTATACAACAATATTCTATATGAAATTCAAACATAACTGTATTAGAATTTCTCTTTAAAATAGAAAACAGTAGAAATACTTTAAAATTGAAGACAATGAAACTATGACTAAGATTACTTACCCAATACTACCAGCTCGACGCTTTTGTATTTCTTTTGCTGGGTCAACCCCTGGAAGGTAAATAAGGTTGTGTCTAAAAGAAGTCTAACTTTTGAAATACTGTTTGATGCATATTAAGTGAAACAAATTATGGATGTTGTAGCTGTTCCCAAAAATTTCAACATCCACAAAATGAGATCCTATTCCTTTTTTATTAGTGACATTAAATAGCTATCTTTTTCATAGCTACTCAAACAAGGTCACCAGGAAAATATGACAGTAATTCAATACTTAAAATATGACAGCTTAATAAAACATCACCCTGACTAAATATATTTTTTAAAGACACAAATAAAAAATTATAGTTGTTTTTAATTCTGCAAAAAATAATGTTTGACCATGATCTAATTTGGTCTAGGGTGGAACACATTTTCTTATCTAATGTCTATCCATATTAGCCTTAAAATTTTCCTGATCATAGTTTCTAGAAAATAAAGTATTATAATTATAATAATACTCCTTAAATATGAACAAAAAATAAGATAATAAAAGTACAAGAGTAAATTTATTTTAAGCAGCAATAGAAATCAGAACCAGTGGTATTTGCATTGAAGGATAGTGCACGTATGCATTTTACATTTAGTCTAAACATAAAAACACACAAGGCACCTCTGTATATCAAAAATAAAAAAATTCAAAATCATTTTATTTGTAGAAATCAAATTGCCAAGATAAAAAATGTCTTTTTTTAGCAACATCACATGCTCTTTAATTAAAATTGTTATTAACTTTCATATTTTTTATTTTATTTTAACAAGTTTAAAATAATATATTCTGTTACTGGGAATGATAACATTTCCTTTACCTCTTCCAACAGAAAATAATATCATTCAATAAAATAGTACAAATTGTATACCATCTTCGTAGGCAAAACATAAAGTTCCAAACTATGTATTGAGAAAATATTTTAGGAAAACTGGGTAACCTATATGAGTACATTTTATACATATAGAAAGGATAGCTGAAATAATTAATTGGAATAACATTTAATTATTCCAAAGGTAATTTGATTGCTATGTTTTCTAAATGTAATGTAGAGTAATATCCTTCATAACTTAAGACATAAATTAGAGTAAAAGGCTCTTTTTTACTTAAAATTATTTTTTTCAGGATAAAAATATACTTGATTTTTTTACATACATAATAAAATACTCAAGTGTATTTCTTAATTACATTGGAAGCTGTGACCTCAAATATAGGTCATATATTAAGGTTTTTAGTAGAAATACATTAACATATCTATAGAGATTAAATTTTATCGTGACTATGGCTGCATAGAAATCAAGTTAAAAATATTGAATGGAATAGAAATTCAATCATAGGGCAAGTAAGCAACATATCTATCGTTTTGTCGTTAATAATTTCTAACAACGCGTCACGCGGATATGCGAAAGAGCAACGTCAATAGAAAATAGAGCGACCTAACATTTTGTTTATTTGGCAAAACTTAAGCATGGGATATTAAAATTCTTGCATTAGCATATTAAACTAATGCAAAACAAAGAAAATACAGATAAAAATATATTGCAACAAGTAATATAATATTACCAACCGGGGATAGTGGGAGCCACGGCAGACATCGGTCGATACACTCATCAGTCCACTTTTCAAGTCTACCTTATATGTAGAACTATTTATAAAATAACACTTTAAAATATAATCTTTTTCAAAATAAATCACGATGTATGTTTATTTTAATTCCTCAACACAACACACGCCATTTTTCATTTGAGAAGATGACATGACATCGCCTTGCCAACCACAAGTACTTGCCAGTAGAAAAATAAAGCCTTTCTTGTAATCGGATACAAGGCTTTTTGGTTAATTTAGGTTGGAATTATAAGTGTATTTTATAGTTGTTAAAAACAACTTAAATTTGAATCTTAAAGTGTATATTTTTGTTTCGGCAAGTCATGATAATATCAATATATTCTTGGTCGGTTTAATTAATTTTCAGTGCTTATAGTGGTGGTATTCAGTTGGGAAAAGATGGTGTTCGCCAATTTATCTACCAATTAATCTTGGCCAAAAAACATTAAATTCTTACTGCAGGCTGGATTTTAGGTTTTTAAAGTGAAACAATTATTTGGTATGGCTACTAAATAATTATTATACAACTATAATAGCATAATAGCTTTAATGTAACATTCCGAGGCATCTCTCTCAGTTCCCTTGGTTGTTTATTAAATACACCATATGATCGTCACGGATAATGCAATATTTCCTTGTGTTTATTTTAACGCCAATAATTTCTTAACGAATAAAAATGCTTTATACGGTATATTTTTATTCAATATGAAGTCGATTCGATCTTGTAGTAAGTATTTATTAATTTGCATTAAGGTACTACCTAATAATAATTAATGTATACAATGAATATGTATATCAGTCTAAAGCATGCCATATAACATTTCTTTTGAATGCATTTTTAAATCGAACCCCGTCTTTTTATCACGAAATTATAAGTATTGTGACTATACTACTGGTTATAACGTTCTTATTTATTTTAAAAATTTGACAGGATACACATACATCACATTAACTTTCCCAATTTTTGTCGCATCTATTAAAATATTCAAAATTATGTCTATTTCTCTACAACTATAATCCTGAAGGTGAATTCGGTGAAAAATGGATGGAGAACCAGAAGCCTTATCAGATACAGCTACTAATTGCAATTTAGCATCCGCATCCGAAACATTGTCTGACAACAACCAAGCAAGATTGGATTCGTTAGAAAAAAAAGCTGTTCATTTAAGGTGCGTAGTAATGGGTAACTCCCTTTTGAAAAGTGGTTGAAAATTAATGCCTCCCCGACCGACAGCGGTCATGGTGGCCAATCTCATCAGAGATCAGCCAGGTACGCAGGAGATATTATAGTGCACAAGTATATGCGCAAACACAGGTGCACTCTCTATTCCTTCACCCTCATAATCCGATGGGACGGCAGACCGACACGACCGGTGAGAGATTTGGCGCAGGACCGACGGCTTTACGTGCTCTCCGAGGCACGGGGGTGTTCCAACACCGCCAACTTCCAGACTTGGGGCTGCTATTGAGACTTTTTTTTTTAGAAAATCTCAATAACATTTTTTTTTATGGCCCCACCCGGGAATCGAACCCGAGACCTCTCGATCTGTAGTCAAAGATGCAACCACTAGACCAACGAGGCAGTCCGGTTGAAAATTAAACTAGCATTAATTAAACATTGTATTGTAACGTCAAAAACAAATTTTTCAGATTAGTCCTGGAAAAAGATTTTAAAGCTGCTGATATAAAATGGAGTCTCTTTGTTGCGGCAGCATTTAGTTTTCGTTATGAAAGTTGTCTAAGGCCATTTCCACCTGCATTCATGAAAAATGGCGTGAAAGATATGGATGAATTAGTTCGTATACTATAATTAATATTGTTTATAATGGAATTACTTGTTAATATGGAAAACCTATTTACAAACATTACTTTGCATATCTTCTTTCTCTAGCTAAGCGTCATTACGGATGTACCGGCTTTGGATTTGGTATTACAACAACTGGATAACCTCGACAATTTGGGAAACCTGAGCGATATTATTGATTTACTATTTTATGTTCTTGTTAGGTTAAAAGAACCATGTCTGAAAACTGTACTGCCTGAGTCGGTCAGTATTCAGTAAAATGTTGTGTGAGAAAGTGAAAAATTGGGCAGAATTGAAAAGTTTTTGATATTTTCAGCATGAAGCTATTCTCATTAACGCGCACTCTCTAAAGCCAGCTCCGAAACCACAATTTATGTTTCAAGTTGTCTATTCATCTAAATCGAATTCAGAAATGAAATGGAAAGAATTATCGAAAAATCACAAAGTATTTTATGCATACCATGGTAATCGTTTAGAAAATTTCTACACGATTCTTAATTTCGGAATTCAACAACATTTGAATAAGGTACGGCAGAGATGTAAGGTACATCAAATCACAACTTCCAGATCTTTTTGTAAATACTAGGTCTTTATTTAAAAATGCTAGCTGATATAGATGAATATCAAACGCCTATGATAAGTACGCCTCAAATTGCTATACATGAGAACGTCTGTAAATGGGAGTCGAGCCTTGCTGCAATATGATTCGGGTGTAGTTCGCTCAAAGCAATTTAGACTTGTATTATCCTGCCCAAAAGGAACTACAGTTAAAAAAAATATATATTGGGTACCGCTTTTGAAGATATCAAATAATCTTATATCTCCTAGTTTTCTACTTCGTTATCGTGTCCTTCGCTATTCCTCTCAGCCACCAGAGCACTAGTAGTAATAGTTGGTATGCGGTTCTCACGCAACATCATGTTGTAAAAAATATGTATACGTATTATTATCATATACACTCTTTTACTTATACTGATAAAATGCAATATGTCTGGCGATACCGGCCAATGCATCTCTTGATGTGTAGAGGCTACATGAGAACTACAATGTTCTGTACATTATAACATTATAAAAAAGCGTTGGTCAACAACATCAAGACGCATGAATATGTACCTACATTTGAAAATGTGTACTGTTTATTTTATTTTAAGGCTACGTTACTTGGTAATGGCGTTTACCTGTCGCCAGAACTTAGTATAAGCTTACCGTATAGCCATGGCGGATTTGGATGGGGTGCTAGTTGTATCGGAGGCCATTTATCGTGCGTGGCTCTTTGTGAAGTAATAGACGCTCCAGATGGCATAAACTATCAAAAACCCGTTTCTAATGAAGGTATGATATGAAAGGAAACCCCTTAAATTTTTAAAATCAGTAATAGGTATAATACATAATGAATTAACACTCAATATTGCTAAACCCTTAGGAGATGGAATTTATGAAAAAGATAGTAAAGGACTACCGGATCAAAATTATGATTCACGAACCGCGCACTATGTTGTTACGAACTGTGATTTGGTTCGTGTAAGATATTTACTTGTTTATGCTAAACAACCTGCATCTATGAGATTTCCAACGTCAAACTCCAACAGAAATGGTATATTCAGTTTTTATACGCTTTAACGCTACCTACACTTACATATCATTTTAAAAATTATCGTTATTTCTACAGCTGGCGGCCTACGCGAATGGCTAACAAGACATAAGTTGTTTTCTATCCTTCTTGGTTATGGTCTTATGCTAGCAACAATTGGATTTGCGAACAATCAACCTGTTAATTACTATTACAAAATTTTATTAAAGAAAATAGATGTAGCACTCAGTAACGTCAAAGTGTGATAGTTTCTGATGTATGAAATTTTTTGTTACTTTTGTAATATTTTACTTATCATGTTCATTGAATAATAATATTTTGTTTTTCAAGCATAAATATGTTCTTATTTATAATATTAAATATGACCAATACTGTTACTGAGATTCTAATATGAATATGTACTTATATAGGAAAAGGTATATTGTGCATATATATTTACACATTTGTGGAGTGAGAATGATTAAATTGTTTTAGGACAATAGCAATATCCATTATTTTCACGCAACGGAGAGCACCCATTGTAAGCCCATGTGACGGATTTCCGATGTTGCTTTGCAACGAAAACTTTCATACTCGCACATTAGTTTAGCATTACCAAAGCGTAGATAAAACGTATTTATTGTTAGATTCATGATTCCTTTATGGAATAAATTATGTTCTACAATCCGTGTGTATTGGATCTACTAATAGTGTCGTGTGTCCTTGCACAAGATCCTGTTGCAAACTTAGCTCAAGGTCGTGTAGTGGGGGTACGTATTCCATAAAATTAAATGAGAGATGATAAATAATTTTTATTCAATCAATAATCTATCCAGATAAAGGCATTCATGGAAAATTCAGCAAAGCCAATTGAAATATATTATGGGATTCCGTATGCTGCACCACCAATAGGGAGATTAAGATTTTCCGTAAGTGTTAATACATTTTGTTATAATTTTTAGTTTATATAGAAAAAAAATATGATTAATGAAATTACTTATTTATTTTGATATTAACAGCCTCCGGAACGACATATGGGCTGGAAAAAGACTTATTTTGCACATCGGATGCCATCGAGCTGCCCACAATTTCAGAGTGGCAATAATGATTCTAGTGAAAATTGTCTTAGCCTGAATATATGGACATCGAGGGTTAGACTTGTCTTGTGCAATATCATGGAGCGGATATTGAGTTGAATCGTCAATTATTAAAGATGCCTTTTTTCTAGGTAGCAAGTAGACGGACATCCCCAACCGGTTATTGTTATATTATATAGTGATTCTTGGACAGGTGGAAGTTTAAATTTACCATGCCAAGAATTAGCAGCGGATGGGGTAGTTGTTGTAACGGTAGCTTACCGTTTTCATATTTTATCATTTTTTACGTTAAAGTCGGTAGCTGCACGAGGCAACCTCGCTTTACTTGATCAGTACATGGCTCTTTTATGGATTCGCGAAAATATATCGGCCTTTGGTGGTGATCCCACATCAATTACACTTTTAGGGCACTCGGTCGGTGCTGATAGTGTGTTATACCACATTGTTTCACCTCGATCTTCAGGTAAACATAAATCTACACAATCATCGTAAATGAATTACTTTCTTATAATACATGAAGTTATTTATTTTTAAAATTCATTTTCTAGGTTTGTTTCATAGGGCTATTATAATATCTCCTCGAAATATATGGAAGGCAATAAACGAGGATAAATCTAGTGACGTCAATGAAATAGAAAAAATATCTCGAAATATTGCACAATCATTGGGATGTTTGAATTCAACTAATGACCAGGATATACTGCAATGTATGCAAACAAAATCATTAGAAGATATAACAAGAATATGCTCGGTAAAGTAAATTTAGCTATAAAGATAGAAATATTTAATTGTGAAGCAGAGACTTTACGAATTTTTCCGTGGAGAGAAATGTTATTAATCTATTTAAATGATACAAATGATCACACATGTTAGGTACAAAATGTAACATGTATCACCTTAATAATGTTCATACTTTTACATATATTTACAGAATAGTACATGGGACAAACTAATGCAACCGACATCGGATAATTTTTTACCCGCATCTGTACAATACTTGCCGTATTCTTTAGCCACATCTTTAAAGAAGTTATCGAATGTGCCTTTGGATATAATGCTTGGAACTACGGACTTAGAAGCTTTAGATCTTAATGGTATTGGAATATCTATTGATATTTAAATAATAATAATAATTCTATAAAGTTTTATAGATAGTAAATATGTTTATTCCAATATTTTTAGACAATCGCATAAAAAGTTTTTCCAAAAAAAGCTTTCAACAAATTTACAACTTTACGATGGAAAAAGTACTTCCAGATATTTTTCGTGCTTTATCATTTAAAGATGGAGATACTTTACCAATGGTAAGTTATCATTGTTTCGGAAATAAATACCTGTACTAATTAATTTGATTTTAAAATATAGGTGCATTCTTTTTTTTCAAAGTTAGAAGAGGCTGTGCGTTGGGAGTACTGGAGGTCCGCATTTCAGGAAAAGACAAGTCAAGGAACTCTTCATGCTCTAGAAGCTCTTGTTACTATGGACACAGCAGTAAATTGGGGCGTTGGAAGTTTCCTATTAGCGGAGAGGTTTGCTAATTTTGTATCACGAACGTATGTTTTTCGCTATTCATACCCATCTCAAGTGGACCTTTTTGGAAATCGTCTTAATGTGACTGGTAAGTTTCTTACTATTCCTTTTAGTATTGTTTAGGAAGACTTTGAAAAGTGTATTATGTATAAAATACATATAAAACTTTCTTCTTAAACAGGTGCTATGAGAGGAACGGATCTCATTGCGTTACTAGGGGACGCGTTGATGCTGCAAGTAGCAAGAAGACCAGCTATAAGCAATGAAAAATATATTTCTATGCAATATAGACGATTCATACTAAATTTTGTTAAATTTGGGTAAATATTTTTGTATTACATATTACTAAGATGTTCGTCACGATCACAATTCGGTTGACCCCTGTGAATTATTTCGATTTATCAAGTTTTGTTGATCAATGCTGATAAATATAGAGAGATTCTTAACGTCCAGTCGTCAGTGTAGGCTAGGGATGAAGGGTAATATGAACGCCTTATTAACACACATGCTAATAACTACATTGCTGCAAAATAATTTTCTTGTTAAATTTTAGTGCACCCAGTACCAAAGACGAATGGCCTCGTTTTACGACATATGAAAAGAATGTGTTCGAAATATGTGATAAAAACTCGGCACGTTGTTGTCTCAAAAATATTCAACAAGATGTGTCATTTTGGACACAATACTTGCCACGTCTTTCTGAGTCAAGTATACGTTTTACTAAATATTCCGAAAAAGTTGTAGGAAGTCTAGGTATGTACTATGAATTATATAATTATTATATTTACAATTCAAAGTTTTACTCTGTCACTATGTCACTAGATACCTATGTAGCTTTTTATTTCGCCAAGAGATTGTACATGAGCTTTAATATAATAAATTCAGTATCGTTTTCCGATGAACGGATTATGGTCAGTATCGCTAGCATGTGGGATAATTATTTATAATTTATTATTTACTTCATATAATAAATACTTACTCCATTAGTTTCTTCTGATGGTGCAAGAAATGATTTACTTTTAAAATTTTCAGGTGAAAGTCGATTGCGTGGCGGAGTATTTGCTATGTGTGGTGTCTCCATTGTACTGCTATTGTTATTGTTTGCGAGTGGACTATTATTGCACAAACGACGCTCTTATCGGCCCTCATCAGTCGATTCTCAGATAGCGTATTGAGCAGCTAACTTATATTAGATGTATTACAAAATCATGAATAATAATGCAAATACTTAAATGTTATTCGTTTGATTATATTTTTAAACCTGCTTTGTTAAAATTCATGAAACTAATTCAACGCAACCTATCATACACGCCCAAATATGAAAATACTTGTATTTCCACATGTATCTTGTATACCTACTGAAAAATATATATGTAAATACTCACACTTTTTGGTGTTAATAACGCCATAGTATGTGTACGTAAATCAATACTTATCTTTTAAAAAATATGTCCTATCTTCTTATTGATAGATTAAAAGAGTTGTTTATGCAAATAAATATCATTTCATTTCATTTCCTTAGATACATGATCAACGTCTCAAAAACGGCACCATGAAACAAGTGTCTGTTGAACATTGCTAACAGTGAAATTACGGTTAGTTAGAACAACGATAACTGGAAGATCGTTTATCCGATCTTGATAAAATTTCGTAGGAAAATAGTTTAAACAAAAGGTAATGTCGAGTTCTAAGATGAGCAAAATCGGTGGGGGGCTACGAAGATAAAAATTCTTTAAAGGAAGTGCTATTAAAACTTCTTCATTAAAATACATCATCCCTTACGTAAAAGATGTATTTTACATCTTAAACATGTTTTCATGGTAATTTTAATTACGACGACAAATTATCAGCGACTGGTCGCAGTTCAACTATTTATTCCCACTAGTTCAACTTTCTAGAGATTTTAAAATAGTTGAACTACTCAGTTGAACTACTGGGAACTAACCGAAATTACAACTTTTGCAAAACATCGAAGTATTCAAGCGTTACCTTTGTATGATAATTATACATTTGCATTCATAATAATTCTTGACAAAATGTGAACCCATAAAAATACCCGTAAAAAGATAATATTTACGGTTTCCACCTTCTTTTGTTAAACTAAACTAAAAGCCACCTCTACACATTGGCAGAAGCATAGGCGAACGTCATCTGCAGATGTCGCGGACATCAGTCCCGTCTATCCATAGACAAGTAGTAGGTAATTTAGGTCTGCCGACGATCCGCTATCCGTCGATAGGTTACATCCGCGTATGCGTCTGCTGATGTGTAGAGGGGGTCTAAGATAGAAAAAAAACAGATTCTTCTTTCTCGAGGTGTCTACTTTTTAAATATGTTGTAGCTTTTTCATGGCTTTCACGTATATTGTACATAGGTGAATTTAAGATTTACTTTATCTCCTCCGTGTATGCTAACATTTACCAGTGTATGTCCGAATCAAGTATAAATTATGATTAGTTTCGAAGTTACCAATCGTGAAACCATTGAAATTATCACTAATATCTGACATCCACGGTAGCAGATACACATGATAAAGTAAGAATTTTAAGTTATTTGAATGGATGGATTTGGAAAGTATTTTAACAAACTAGGTTGGGATAAGGCACATACCCATTTAAAATGTTTACAAAATCACACGTACCTAAACTTTTGGCAATCAAATGTCATTATAAGAATAAAAAACTCTTAATGTCAGGTGTCAACTGTCATGATAAAAAAAATCTGATTTCGAAAAATCACTATAATATGTATTGTAGTTTTCGCAGATTCTAAAGAAAGATCAAAGAAGTTCTGTGTAAATAATCTAAAAACAAATCGTTCGACGAAGTTATAATATGCACTTCTTTTTTATTTAATTGGAGTGAATTTTCTTCTACAATATACAGTAAATCATGAATAAAACAGCCCAAGAATTTATTCAGAACTCGTTCTCACCAATAATAGCCACTTTATGTAGTCCTAAAGTAGAAAATATAGTATCGAAAAACAACCTCTCATTACCTGAGTTATTACAGCCTTTTGCAACCCTAAATTCCGAAGGTAATCATAACATATAAGACCATTGAACTATAGCTGGGTAAACCTGTAACTAGAACTATATAAATGATTTGATTGCTTGTTTGGTTTTTAAAGGGAATTTGTTATAAAGTAATTAAGGCCAAAACTTAATTGTTTGTTTACTTTTCCTGTTTCTATTTCAGGTCAATTTCGGGAGCCAGGTGGTAACATTTGTATTGTCAAAAATTTTAAACTTATTATTAGAGATGTTAACTGGAAGCCCCTGCAACCAACAGAAGCTCGTAGGCAGCTTAATAATGCAGTCTTACATAATTATGATGACAAAACTACTCCACAAAATTTTGGTATTCTTTTTTAAATATTATATTCCAATATTATATTGATTGATGACTTTGTATGGTTCACAATATTTGATTAATTCTTTTATATAACAGAGGGTCATAGGTTTGAAGTACCTCAAGGAACACCATGGTTTGATGCTTGGAGAGAAACATATTTTGAGGTTCAGTTTCCATCTGACCATGAATTTACAAAACATTTTTTGTCCTGCATTATTGTTGCCACTACACAAGAAGACAACATAGTGGACACCTATAACATTTTGAATCAACAGTATGCTCAGCTCCAAAATGTGACTCCACCAAAACTACCAAAATGGTTTAATAATGCAGTATTGAAGTCATATTTGTTGCTGCATGATAGTTCACTAGTCTCTAAAGAAAAGTAAGTTAGAATGAAGAAAGATAATTTCAAATGAATTTCTTTATTTATTAAATTTACAATACATTATTTATTCTAGGGCAGATTTAGCTTTTGAAACAATGAAACAGGCATTTGGTGCAACAAATTGCTTTATGTTGACAATTAATTCTAGACAGACATCTGATGCTAAGTTGCCAGTTGATTACTGGGCACATTGTGTTAAAAAATCCTTGGAAGCATCTAGCAATGCAATGGTAATGGAGAATTGATAATAATGTTTTATTTTCAATGTTAAGTTAAACATTTTACAAGCAGATTGTGTCTTTCAAGCCAGTCCACTACATCAGAAATGTTGTTATCTAAATTATTAATTTTAATTTAGGATACAAAATCAGGATCTAAAATGTTCTATGCTTTTCATTCCAGAATAGTTTATCATCATCAAATACAAATTTGGCTACTACTCAACAAGACTCACAGTCAACATTTTCATTGGTCAATTCATCCACCCCAGGTACAAAATTTATAAATGTATGATTATCATTTCATATAATCACATAATATAAATAATTCTAAAAATTTTTTTTTTCCAGATGAAATTGCGACAAGCTCCCCTACAAATCAAGAAGGAGCACATCCATTGACAGCAAATGAAAATGATGTATATGACAATGCTAACAGTTTACAGGTAAAAATTATATACTAAAAATATCATCGTCCATATCATAAACATGAAATAAATTATGTTCTCACAGGTGCAAGAGAATTTTAATTTATTAATCAATATTTTTGTTTGTTTTAGACATACTCTTTTTCTGGTAGTTCGGAAAGTGTTAATGTGACTGGAAGAACAATAGATAATGCAGAGGTACATGGAACAGCTTTAAGCATGGTGGATATTGAAGCTATAAAAAGGTTTTTACAGGATTATACATGTAAAGCATTACTACCACATATTGAAAAACAAATTGCTCAACTTTCAGAAATTGTATGTTTTTTTTTAATATATTTTTTTATCTGTATTCTATGAACAGTTTTAATTTATTATTTATTGTCTAGGTTGCTAATAAGAAAGGAGTTAGCAGATCTTTATTATCAGCTACTAAAAGGTGGTTTACAACTGGCAAATCTGGTACAACAACAGTCAATAATACTGTAATGTGAGTATGATGTTTGAACTTCATACCTTGATCACTAAATCGAGAATTTATAGTAAATTCAGTTCTCTAACATCAAACAAATTTTTAAAAATTCTTCCCCCATTATATATTAGGTAGTAAATATTATTTATTAGTGAACTCAATAAATTTTGTAGATATTCAAGTGATTGTCCAGAATTACAATTACGGCGGTTGGGCGACCTTTGGTTTTTATGTGGTCAGTGGCAACGAGCCTTTGATACGTATCACACCGCAAAAAGAGAATTTTACGCCGACAGCGCGTGGCTCTGTTACGCAGGCGCTCTCGAAATGGCGGCAATCAGCGCCTTCATGGCTGGAGAAGCGAACCGAAAAACCCATGGTTATATGGAAGAGAGTATAGTCACTTATTTGAATACCTGCAGGTAAATTTATAATAATTTTTATTTAAAGTACATGAACATTGAAATATAAAAAATAAAAATCCTAGATGTAACAAAATTTTAGTAACTTTTTTTGTTATTGTTCTAAGGATGGTACAGTATGCTGTAAGAGCTACTCTACTCTCTGTCCCGTGTCTGATCCACCATGGAATGTATGGGGAAGCCGCTAAACAGCTTATTCGAATGACGTCTGAGGATAGTGATTTAAGAAGTGCAATGTTACTTGAACAAGCGGCTCTTTGCTTTTTATTGGGACCTAGTAACAGAGTAATGTGTAGGAAATACGCCTTCCATATGGTGCTTGCAGGCCATCGATTTTCGAAAGCTGGACAGAAGAAACACGCTTATCGCTGCTATAAGCAGGCATATCAAGTTAGTATTTTATAGCCTGCACAGCAGATAGTATTGAGTATAACTTATTAGCCATTGGTATTAAAATATCTCACGTGGTATTTGTAAGGTATTGGAAAATAGTTATTACATTTAAGTTATATTCATATTTGTCACGCGACGGCCTGACCGGTTATTTACTCGTCACTTGACTATTCCTTGGGGAATGTGGTAGGAGGGTTAAATTGCTATAAAGAAACTATTTGTATGTTCTAATTCTGTGTAACTATTTATGCACCGAATGGCAATAACATCAGCCTAGATAAAAAATCAAATTTAAATACGTTCACTATGTAAAGTCTAGATAAGTAGATTGTAAAATGCGAAGATCAAATTTTAAAAATTCCTAAAAATTTCATTAATGTAGTAAATTACATTTTGCGTTTTTGATATAATGAAATTTTTGAACTAAAGTTTATTGCATTTTAATCAACCATTTTATCACATCCTGAAATACGTCGAATTACCATCAACCGATCACAAGAGGGCGACGATAAAGCCGTCGCGTGATATTAAAACAATATGATCATAAGTTAGCATAAAATGTGATGTAGATTTACGCGGAGAGCGGGTGGCGGCTGTCGACGGACCACGTGCAGTTCGCGCTGGGCAGGCTCGCGGGCGCGTTGAAGATGCCGCGGGACGCCGCGCGCTGGCTCGCCTCGCCGCTCGCGCCCGCCGGCCACCAGCCCGCGCCGCAGCAGGACGCCTTCCTGAGAGAGTTCATGAACGCTCATCAGGTTTGTTTTTAATTCTTAGATTTTCCGTCTATTCACGGTAACTATTGACCGCTCAGTCGCAACTAACAGCGATGCGAACTGTGGCGAGGCGCGATTTGCGAATTTAACAAATGTACAGGCGAGTATAGAGGCGGCCACAGCTAACCGCGCCGCCCGCCGCGCCCATGTCGCACCGCCAGAAGTTTTGGCGGAGCGGTAATATCTCACAAAAAAAACCTTTCATACTTGATCTATATACCATCAAGATCCACACTAACAAATTTTTATTAACAATTTACACTCATACTTAATAATAGTAACTTAAGGACCTTTGGCTATATTAAATAAACAAAATTCTAAGGGGACCGTTTGATATCTTTGATTTGTATTTTTATTAAATGAAAAATTATTTTACGTTTTCAAATAAAAAAAATGATTTATTGAAAAAAAATTATGGGTTTTATGTTTTGCTTAAAGCCTTTAATAGATTGGTAAAATTATTGAAACTATGAAATTTTATTGCAATTGATTATGTTGTACATTAAATTTAGGAATCAATATTCACAAGCTTACCAAACCAAATTTGATTCAAACAAAACAAATTGAATGTTTTTATATTGTAATTTTACATTTAAATATTATATATTTTATGACCTTAGCATTTAATAAATTTAGATTATGTAGAATATTGCTAAACTAATACTTTTTTATTATTATAAAATAACCACTGTTTAATATTGGTGCTTTCAAGTTAATTGGAATGTTTTTCGGACATAAGAAGAGTGCATGAGTATCAATGTTTTAAATTTTTTATAGTATTAAATATGATTTACATCCACTTCATTATCTGTATGACATTAATTTCCAGCAATGGGTAGAAGGATCTGAAGAATTTAAGGAGTATTTACCCACTTTACCTGTCCCACTGTTAGTGGGTGAAGATATTGCTATTTTATGCGTTGGGCCTGCACCGTTATCTTCTCCGTGTCGATCGCCTGCCTCCTCAGTATCTTTTAGTAGCCTTTCACAGGAAAACTCACAAACAGATGATGCATACTGGAGTAAACTTGAGGAAACAATTTTGCAAGTAGCACAAGGCAGTATTCCTATGATTTTCAAACCAACTTTTGATTTATATACTCAGAAAACAGATAGCAATCCAATAGTACCACAAGGAGGTAATGATTAATGCAGATTTAAAAGAATAAATTATATAATATATATTTTTAATCATTATTCTTAACTAAAAGTTTATTGTTTTTTTATGTTCTAGAACCAATTCATGTTGCAGTAACCTTAAAAAATCCTTTGAAAGTTACCTTACTTTTAAAGGATATGGAATTGCTTTGGCGGTTCACGCCAAATGCAGAAGTTTCAGATTCTGTTCAGGAAGAATTTCTTAATAATGAATCGAGCATTGCTGCAGGTCAAAGCTTAGAGAGTAATGTTATACACGGACAGAAAATACAATCGTTACTTTTAGAAGGCGAATGTCAGAAGATGATAACATTTACCATAACACCCTTAAAAGTAGGACAGCTCGATATACAAGGGTTAGCATACAAGTAAGTTAAAATTTATTTGCCAATTTGAATGCATATTTTGCATAATATATGCTTGTTAAATATAAAAAAAAAATAACTATTTTAGGCTAAACAATGCCGGAGAAGGTAGAGAGAGTGGGAATGGCGTAACAGTGATGGGAAAATTGGACATTCAGAAACAGATAAATGGGTGCGATAAACGATTACACATCACTGTAATAGAACCCGCCCCTTGTTTACAGGTAAATAAAATATGGCAAAACATATACTTTAGCATTTACAATGCATTTCTCATTACAGACAACTTACTTAAACACTTAACTTTGTGACAAATTTAATTCAATCGTGTAGATTAATTAAGCTTTAGTTTTAAGATTTGCATCTATATAAGTACAAGTCTTCATTCTTTAAACATTAATAACTTTTAAAAATCAATAATAATAAATTGTTCTTTGATGTTCTTTAGATGACATTCACGGAAACGAATACGGAAGTTATAAGTGGGGAGTTGATGAGCATTGACATAGAGTTTCGTAACGTTGGCCCAGCTATTATGAAGAATCTGCATGTTGCGGTTTCCCATCCGGAATGCATGCGCGTTGTTACATTGGAACATCGAGGAGACGCCTTGAAATATTTGTATGAAGACCGGTACAAAGACCCGCCAGATTGTTCAGGTACTATAAGAAAAGTTATTTTACTGGATTAACGATAAGTAAGGTAATTAAACTCTATATAGCTAATTATAAAATGAAAACTATGAGGATACCGAATTAAAATTTTTCTTGTCGTCTAAAACGAGTTAACAAATTAGGTGTAAAATTGTGTCATTAAAAACATATTGTTATATATGAAATCATTTGTCAAAGATGATGATTGTTCTCCATATTGCTGATGGGCGTGGATTGTCGGGTTGATGGGTCAATGAAATATATATGGCAGTCAAATCTAAACGTATAATGGTTTATAAATCACGTATAACAATTAATGAACAAGCTAGGCTTAAATAAATGTGTTTAGATTAACAATATAACGTTTGCCTAACGCGTGGATGCGAGCGCGCTTGTCTTTCCATTGCAAGCGATCGGTGTTCGTTCTCTCATTGAAGTTTGACATGCTGTCACTGATGACATTGGTGCAATATACCAATGCGCCGACACATATATAAAACGAATAAGTAAATACTACCTACATTCTCAAAATTTATTTTTCTGAATTGTTTAACGTTATTTTGAACCTTTTTAAATTAATCGCCTTCCCGAATAACGTTATCGCCTGGTTATCAATTCGGGGCGTATTTATTTTTCCTGTAGATGAACGAAGCCTACGTGCATACATGCGTTCGCGAGCGGCGCACCGGCGAGTGGCGCGCGTGAGTGCCGAGGCCGCAGCGGGCGGCGGCGCGAGCGCGTCTCTGTTCGTGCGCCCCAACACCAGCGCGCCCGCGCTGTACCTGCTCGCGTACTACGAGACCGGCCTGCGGGCGCGGCCCTATCGACTGTTGCGACACATGTTTAAGTTCACTACGAAGGTAACTGTATACGGAATGTAAATTTGCTGTCTCCTGATGTCTCCGGAAAGAGCCCATGTTCTGTAAAGACACTAACATATTCGTAATATAGGAACATATGGTGAACAACTTTGTAATGAATACCACACATTCGAACATCATTTAATAATTAAAGATGTTGTCATTTACTTTTCCAGGACGTCGTAGAAATACTTGTCACGCCACGTAAATGCCTCGGGACATTTGAAGGAAAAGTTATGGAAAATATACAGTTTGCTGTCGAAGTAAAAAACATCAGCAATGAAAAGGATGAAAACGTATCCCTCGAAGTACTAGAAGCGTCCCTGTTAAGCAGGCAATGGAAATTAACCCACATCACGTCCGCTTCAGACGTCGATAATTCTTTGATCGCTCGAGAAAGGCTGCATCTTATAATTAAAGCTGTGAGAATTTTTGACGTACTTCCAGAGGGGCGAGTTGAACAATCATGTGTAAGAGTTTCTAAAAATGTTTCTGAAAATGTAGAATCCGCTTGGAACCTACCATGTTCGACATTCGTAACAGATAGTGTCCCCTCATTATTAGACAATTTCGATTCTATCAACCAACAGGAAAATAAAACTGGTTTGATACAATCGATGTTCATACTTAGATGGAAAGTTCACAATAAGAATAATGGAAAACCAACCATCGGGCAACACTGCGTGTGGTTAGACTGCTTTAACAGAATTTTGTCTCGAAATAGGGAAAAAATTGTCGATCACACAGTGCAAATTGATGATTTCGAAAGTAAATTAGACATCATAAAAGAAAATAAAGGAAAGAAAGAGAAAAATAATGTTGTTATTTTAAGATTAGAACATTCCAATTATGTTGATCACAACTTTAAAGCGAGAAAATTATGTATTATACCAATAGCTATTAATATTGTAAATTGTTACGGAGTTCCTGTTAAAGTATTTATTGACATGCTTAAACAACAAAACAGGTAAATATAATAGATGTAAATTAATATAATATTTGCCATTTAATTATATCAACGTTACAAATACTTAATATTTGTTTTTTTACAGAGAATCAACTGGCGTTCTTGGCTGGGCTGGCGCATTGAGTAATGGATTCGCACCGGATTCAAAGGAATTGGGTCTTAATGTATCTTTAGAAAAGTTCGAATCACGCCGTATACAGGTATAATATTAACTTCAGTAATGCTAATAGAATAAAATTTAGAGACACCATATTACTTGCAATCAAGACTGCCTCGTTGGTCTAGTGGTTGCATCTTTTCTACAGATCGCGGGGCCCGGGTAAAAATGTTACGGCATAAATAAAAGTAATAACCCCAAGTCAGTTGGTAGTGTTGGAACAACCCCGTGCCATGGGGCGCACGCATCTTGTCGATCCTGCGCCTGATCTCTCTTGTGTTATGAGAGTAAAGGAATAGACGCTGCACCTGTATTCGTGCGTACACTTGTGCACTATAAAATCTCCTGCGCTGCGAAATCGGCCAGGGAAGCTTTCATTGCTCGCCTGTGTATATAAAATATAATAACCATTAGTATGCAACGTTGTATGAAATGTATGAATTAAAGGAGTGGTCAATTGGTTAGTATCGAAAAATATTTTTTTTATACTACAACATGAGCATGCGGATCACCTGATTTCGATTGACCACCATGAACATCTGCAACATCAAAATGTCACAGAAACCTTGCCGGCTTGAAGAAGGGGAAAGGATAAGGAGAGGAGTGGAACACGATAGGAATACTGAACCCCGGGTCCCCTGACACCGTACTAAACACATTGCAATACTACTTCACGCCGATCTTCTGCTAGGTGGTGGCAATTTCACCAATGCGAGCTTGGCCCAACGTGCAATGCTCGGTTCCCACTTTTATTTTTTAACATTACGATATAATAAATAATAGTATTTTTTAAATAGGTCCAAGCGTTGTGTGCTGCTCCTGGAACATATACAGTTGGTGATGCTTTCTCTATTACTACAAGCCTCGGAACTGACAATGTAGCAACTACACAGTTTATTAATAATACCTCCTTATTAGTTGTTAAACAAGTTATTTAATTGAAATATTTATGCCCATACCTATATAATACATATATTTATATTAATTACAGAGTTAATAGATTTGTTTTATAAAAGTCCCATTATTTTCTATTAATATTAATTCAAAGTCTCATATCTCCGATACGAGTCGGAACGAAGTTGTTGACGTCGAATTTTATAGGAATCTCGAGAGCCAGGGTGAATCCACTTGGAAGTACCTTAAATCGAACGTATCGAATCGTACCGGAACTCGATTCATATAAATTTCGATGGAAACATCTGCGTTCCGATTAGAATTTGAATCGTATATGTGAAACCTGGCTATGTCAACTCTAACGACGTTACGTCAAAGCTAGTTAAGAAAATCGATCTTCGTCTGTATCGTATGAATAATAATACAGTAATGAACAAAAATTGTTTTTTCTTGTTTCATTCCCACCTTCTTAAGGTCGTCACTGAAGCCATCGTCGAATAGATTTTTAACGTAACTGTTCACAACACACACTAATAACCTGTCACAATTTCGATAGAGTAATTTACCAATTAATATAGATATAAATGTACAATGTGCATTATTGAAGTATAGAATTAATGAAAATATCACAAATACTCCCTTTGATTTATTGTGAATAGTCGTAATTTTAATATGGTTTGAATAAAAAAGGTTGCCATCGATTTATGTTGCCTAATAAAGATGGCTTAACTAAAACTTGACTAAAAAGCCACAAAAACATCACGTCGATAAGTCTAATTTTTATGTTACAATATACCTAGGTAGGTATATTTCGTTTAAATTTTACGGGCAATAAACATAATGCATTAATCTATTGCAAGAAGCCAAGCTACCTTTCCATTTCTATACATTGATGCTTAGTTCTTTGTTTTATATTCATAGAGGCAGCCAACGGTCACAAGTTCATTTTACGTTGAATATTGTGTTACTAATGATGCATTCTTCAATTATCATATTTTAATGAAGTGTTATAATTTTTTTCTGATATCCAAATTAAAATGATATGCAGTACTTAAACATGTCAAGTGAAAAATATTTAATTTTTATTCTGGTGTGTGGTAAGTAGGTAAAATTACAACATTGCATAACAATATTATTAAAAGATAAGAACCAAAAAAGTTAGTGGAAAATAACGCAATTTGAATGCCTATTTTAAAACAGATTTTGTTGAATCACTTTTAGAACTAGCTCTATTAATTAATAGTGGTACGATCGCATCGTGCTAGATATTTTTTAAATGACATTTGTTTTCCGTGATTTATTTCTGAGCCGGATTTTTTTGGCACTTCAAAGACTAAAGATATCTAGTGCGTTGATCTAATGATGTCGTATTAATTAGTGATTACTGATTTGACTTGTATTTATGAGAGATTTGAGTTGTATGTTAGCTTAATATTTTTTGTTTGTTTTTCTTCTTAAGTTTTTGCATATTTTTAAAAGTATAAACGCAGTTTTCGAAAAACCACCGATTACACTTTTAAATCAACGGACCTCTAGACCTCTTCGAATGTAAAATCATAAGGTAAGTATATCAATGTCTACCAAAATTTTAGAAATGAACACACGTTATAAGATTATTAATGTCACAACTTGTATATTCTGTGTCTAACACAAATTTTTGTACTCTGTAGGCAATGAGTAGATACAATTTTACACCTAGCTAAAACACTTTTAAGCTAGGCGTAAAATTGTATCTACTAAAGACCACTGTCCTTAGATAATGTAGCTAAGTAGCTAAATATGGTAGATAACACAACACACTCGTTGAAAACCAAAAAATTAACGACGATAAGAATTCAAAGAAAAAAATAGGAATATGTCCTTTTATAATGTCAATTGATAGACTGTTAACAGAAACCAAAAGGACCCTATTGTGATATATGTATACTGATTAGTAATAAATTATAATAAATAGGATCCTTGAGCAATAATACTATTATTTCGCTCATTTAACTTCTCCCGCGTGTTGAGGTGGGTCGAGATAAGGGTGGCCAACTACACTGCTTAAACAGTATTGAATTCAGGGACTGAAACCGGTAAGGCATACCTTTAAACATAACCGTTATCTAACCAGTACGAAACTGATATACCTATCTTGAATTGTCAAAAAGGAACCCTTAATTTCGTTATCTAAAAAATTTGGAGACCTTAAAAGAATTTTTGGTTAAGGATTTGGAAGAACTATGCCGGTTTGGGAAGCCTTTTTTTTACGAGGGGAAATATCTTAGCATACCCAGCCGTCTGGGGAAACGACCAGGTTATGTCGGACTTACACCGACTAAAACCCCTCGATATTCCTGCACACCGTAGCATTCTGCTCCGAACCCCCCGGTGTCGGCCACTTTACACGGCCCCTCCGCGAGGGCAGGATGGAAGGAGCTGTGTCCATTCTGCTATCCTCCTCGTCATGGTCTTTCCGGAACATATGTTTTATAGACCCGAATACCATGTTTAGAATTTTTTTGTTTGTATGTGTGTTAATCACGTAAAAACCACTGGACAGATTTTGATATATTTATTGTCTAATAGACCAAATTAAAATTTATTATTTTTTTTATGTTATAGCAGGCATGCGGGGCATGCGGTTCACCTGATGTTGTGACTGACCGCAGCCCATGAACATCTACAACATAAAATGTCGCTCTTTTATAGCTGAAGTTGTTATGCAGCAGAATACCCTGTGTCGCCTCTTACGACACCCATGGGTAGAATGGGGTGGCGACACACGGGGGCCACGCCACGCCGTACTATTTTTTATTTGAAAAACAAATTTTTAGGGGTGGCTCTTTGCTTCTCTATACATATAAGGGCCCCTTTACACCTCATCTGCATGATGCATCCGCGGATGTGAAAACGGGGTAATCTGCCGATCTATGGTAGGTTCCTATGTAAGGTCTGCCCATGCATCTGCCATCAGTCCGGTTGTTGTCGGTTTTTTAGCACAGAACAAGGGATTTCATGGCCAGATACGCGCAACTGTCCACACATACGCAATCAATCAGTGTTATTGAAGTAGCCAATTTATTTTGGATACAATTTTACATTTTAACTATTGTTTTTAATGTTTAAGCCCTTGATATAGAATCAACTATAAATATCTATGGTTTCAACAGTTTACATTTGCATTTATAATAATAATTCTAGATAAAAATGGCAAATATAGCACTGAGGAAACTCTAATGTCCATTGTTAAAATTTTTGCAAGGCGCATGACCCTACGAGAACTTCTTTCGAGAACGAGAAACGACTGATGTATTGACAGATGTGTGGACATTTTGTGCAATGCCATCGGTGGATGCGTCTGGCGATATAGGCCGATGCATCTCTTAATGTGTAGATGCTACATAACCGGAGGGGAAAAAAGGGCGAATACGTTAAAACACTGAATGAAATATGATTTTTTTTTATCTATTTAATTATTACTATTTGCTTTTATTTTTTTTCTAGAATTTTGTTCTAGTTTTTCATATTATTTATTTTTATCGCATAATATGTACAGTAACATTGCCTGTGATAAAACAAAAGGTTGAAATTTTTGATCGCAGGACCGCTGAGATATTTCATTTCTAAAGTTTTTTTTTATAGAAATAGAATTGACAAAATCTCACTTATTTACTTTGCTATTTTTTAAATCATTATGATTTTACTTTGGACCATTCTTAAGTGAGCAAGGTACCTTTCAACGGGGTTGCCATATTTATTAAGTCGAAATAAAACTATATTTTATCTTGAAATCTTGGATGAACAAAAGAAGTTATCTATCCAAATAATACTTCTTAGCAGATACTTTGTCCGACATATCTACTAACTAAATATCAACAATTGCCTTAAATATATCTTACAAGGAAAAGTAAGCAACATCTATTCATAAGCACGGTGTTCGATAATGTTTGTGTTAAAAGCATTTGTGTGAGGTTTGCGACAAGCACGTTTGAAAAACACAAAACGGATAAAAAATTAATATTTATTGTATTAAGAATCAATCACAGTATCAAATCGTTTTCTAAAAACCAACTCACGACCTACACTTTATATTATGATCACGCCTGTTTACGTTTGTCAATGGCGTGTATTTAACTAAATAGGATTTGGTTTAAAAGTAAAAAGCACACTACAAAGATTACTAATCAATCATCTCTATTAAATAGATATGAATATATTTGAATAAAATAACACAATTTAATTGTTTAATTTAAATTTACCACAGACAAAATAAAGATCTAGAGCACAATACTGGGAGAGTAAAAAACTAGCGAGTATGCACTCGGCCGTACTTGGCCAGTGTGGAACTGACTGGTAGATAGATGGATAGATGGGCGTCCATCTTGAATTTCACTGGATTTGTGCCGGTTATGTGATAAAGTGTAATTTGTATATTGAACTTTAAGTAACTCGTTAATTTTTAAGACCTTTATGTATGATCGAACTAATTATCGTTAAAATTTAGGATAACCGCAGGAATGTGTTAGGTATGGAAATTATACCTCATCCATTTGATCATTTGACGAATAATGGCGTGCGTTTTTCTCCCTCTGAAGACTTTCAAATTTTATTTCATGTCATCAAACCTTGAACAGCTTTATTGATTTTAAAGATTTAATATTCGCTTTAAAAATAGTGATTTAAGACAATTATTTTTATTATTAAAATATTAAATAGCTTTTGACTGAGTTGGATGTCGTTTTTAGGTTATACATCAATACAAGTGACTCGTAATTGTTCGTAATCGCTAGTAATGATTCCCAGTGACAAATTGAATATTTAAAATAGCAAATAGCAAGTGTGATCGTGAACGCTGAAAGTGACGTTGAAAATATTTTTATTCACAGTATCATTACTCAAGACATATGCGATTTCCGGTAAGAGTTTCGTCGATAAAACCTTAGGTTGGCAAAGGTATTTGAAAACGATGGCAGTACCTAGTAGAGCTCGGGTATATGCCGATGTGAACTCACAAAAGCCTAGAGATTATTGGGACTATGAGAGCTATGTGGTAGATTGGGGTAATCAAGAAGACTATCAGTTGGTTCGGAAACTTGGGCGTGGAAAATACAGTGAAGTATTTGAGGCAATAAATATCACAAATAACGAAAAATGTGTAGTTAAAATATTAAAGGTGAGCATATCTTTAAGTGTATTATTTTTTTAATATTTTCCATAAAAAATGTTCTTTGATAAAAGCTCAATTATATTATTATATAATAATAATAACAATAATTTTGGAAAATCTAAGAATATAAAGCTTCTTTAGAAAGGTTTATGGTGAGTTGGCGCTTTATTTTTTTTACATGCAGTTGTTCTCATGTAATTTAATTTCAAACAGATGTTTCAAAATAAAAATAGTTTTTTTGTATAATTTGCAAGTTAATTAAATTTGATTATTGGTATTGGTATGTTATTTTACTGTGAATCTGCAATATTTATGAAAATAAAATAATATTATTCTTGAATATATACTGCGTTGGGTTATGGGGAATGCATACTTCTTTTCTCTCCTAATTACTCAGTAAATACGCTCATCAGTTTCTTTAATCAGATCACTTATAAAATGCTAAAAATTTAACTGTTTATTACCACATCTAGAAATATATTTTGCATAAAATAGGTCATTATGTCTATCTTTCTTGTTATTATAATGTATTTAAATTGTTTGCAATCATCTAAATTCAGCACAGTAGACCATACAAAATAAAGCACTTTCACAACAAAATACTAAGTCCTAATGTATCAGACAAAACATATATTTTAAAATATATTCTACTCCAAATTGCTTTATGAGAAAATATTGTATAATAGATGTCACTTACCATAGACTGAAAAAATTGTTATTAATCTAGGGACACATTTAATTCATTGTTTCATATTTTTACAGCCTGTTAAAAAGAAGAAAATAAGAAGAGAAATAAAGATATTAGAAAATTTAAGAGGAGGCACAAATATTATAACATTACAAGCTGTAGTAAAGGATCCTGTGTCCCGCACTCCAGCACTCATATTTGAACATGTTAACAACACTGATTTTAAGCAGCTATATCAAACATTGTCAGATTATGATATAAGGTAGTAAACAACCCATTTGACATAAATTATTTTATGTATATTTAATTTTCACTTACAGTGTGAATTTTTGTGAAATAAAGTAGTAGAAATATGTTGTAAATTTTCTATCCATATTTTACAGGTATTATTTGTATGAACTTCTGAAAGCGCTAGATTACTGCCACAGTATGGGCATTATGCACAGAGATGTAAAGCCTCACAATGTGATGATTGACCATGATAATAGAAAGCTGCGTCTTATTGATTGGGGTTTAGCTGAGTTTTATCACCCAGGCCAAGAATATAATGTGCGTGTTGCCTCAAGATATTTTAAGGTGAGATGTTTTTTACAAATGTTTCTTACTCTTTATTGTTAAAGTATTATAAGCTCTTAATATTTTAAGTATGTTGGAGGCTTAAATAAAACCTAACTTGGGCTTAGAAACATGAACATAATTTATTGCTGACATATGGTGGTTTTGTAAAAAAACACTAAAGTGCTTGATATTGTATTACTGCCATAATGATGTGTATTTGATAAAGTAATATTTTTAGGGACCTGAACTTTTGGTGGATTATCAAATGTATGACTACTCATTGGACATGTGGTCACTAGGATGCATGTTGGCATCCATGATCTTCCGTAAAGAGCCTTTCTTCCATGGTCATGATAATTATGATCAACTTGTACGTATTGTAAAAGTGCTGGGCACTGAAGAACTCTTTGAATATTTGGATAAGTACCACATAGAACTGGATCCACGTTATAATGATATACTTGGAAGGTAAGATTGTAATTTCTGGATGTGTGTTTAGAAATTTAAACTGGTTTAAATATATAACATCAAATATAGTTGTATTTTTCTTTCTTATAACAAAAAATAATTCACAGGCATTCACGCAAACGGTGGGATCGATTTGTACATTCAGAAAATCAACACTTAGTATCACCTGAATCGTTAGACTTCCTTGACCGCCTGTTGCGTTATGACCATTATGAGCGTTATACAGCTCGTGAAGCAATGGATCACCCATACTTTTGTGAGTAAACATTTTTTTCATTAAGAATTTTAAGTTAATTAAAACATGCATTATATTTTTATTTTTATTAATTTTTTTCGCAGATCCAGTTGTGAAGGAGCAGGGTCGAGCGGCATCTTCTAATTCACCAACTCCTAATGCATTGCAAGGAACAATAAATGCAACAGAGTAATTATTTTAAATATTTAATAATGCTCTTTATAACAGTATGTAATGAAATATATATTCACTTGTACAAGACTCTGGGGGAAATAAACATTAAATGCACCGCCGCAGTTCATCAAGAGAATACAATAAATGGACAGCCCAACCAAGCATCTTGATATCAATGAACTACTGAATAGTTCCAGTTCTACTGAATGAAGTATAATTTGGAAAGACAATATACTTTAGTGTTTAATATTAGTAAAATCTGGTTAATTAATTGTTTTAAAAGTGTTTTCATCTCTGATACACAATCACTTTCATATAGTCCAGAAATATTTTACTCATTTACTTCAGGAGTATTTTGAGTTTGAAGATAATGAGTTGAACTCAGTATATGTTTTTTTATGTAAATTAATTGTGGAGTATTGACATGAAAGAAAACATTTCGAGTTTCATTGCACTTGATCTTTGCATTTATTAACCTATGGTATTGATATTGTAATTACTTGTATGATATGATACTGATAACACCCACATACTGTTTTGAGATACTGGTTATAAGCTATGTTTTGTTGGTATTTCAGTTAAAATTTTGTATTTATGTAATAAAACTGTAGATATGTGTGATAAATACAAAATTTTAATATGTAAGTTTTTTCATTACATGAATAATAAGGAGTACCAGTAATTTTTTAATTATTAGTGATGTTAATAAAACATTGCTTCTATTAGTATATTTTCGATAAGTTATGTTAGCTGTCCCTATAAATATAATATAGTTAAATCGAGTCGGTCTTCAGCAAAACGGTGAGCCTCATTGATTTATAATTTATTTTTAATGTAATAACTTGAAGTTGTTGCATCAAAATTTTCTTAATAAACAGACTAACTTTGCCTGGTATGTTTGGATTATTTATATCATGTGTTTGTCTATATTATTTCATTGCAGCAACCCAAATAAAGTGAATAATTAAATAACGCCAAGTTTAAGACTTTTTGTATAAAATATCCATTATGAATCTTAAGTTGAAATGATATAAGTTTTAACATTAAGTTTAGAGACATTGCAAGATTTCTTACATGGATGCATTGTGGGCATTTTTTAAAGCTATTTTTAATAGTGCTCCTACTTGGGTCAATATAATATCATATGATGAAACAACGGTATCAAGGAATTGTGAACAGAAGTAGCATCTGCAGTGAAAATAAGAGATTGTGGATACGCGTCGCGTAATTCAAAAGTCAATTGTATTAACCGACTTCAAAAAAGCAGGAGGTTCTTAATTCGACCGTATTTTTTATGTATGTTATCGTATATCTCTGGCATTTATGAACCAATTTGGAATAAGTCTGATCATCTATGAGGAAGATATTTGAGAGAACTCCTTGAAAATCAACAGAGTAAGCTCTGTGGTTAAGTTTTAATTAATAAACTTAATTAAACCCATTGAATTGGGTGAATTATTGATTTTGGCTTTTAAGGCCAAATCCTAAATTATGATGTAAATCGGAACACGGGGAAACAACTCTCGAGGCTGATTTTGACGAAAATAAAAACTGCATTATTGGATTTGTAAAAAATTCATACACATTATTACTATTAGAATAACTTTTTGCACAGAAAAATTAGGCATAAAGTTAAGAAATTGCCTAATTTTTGCAATTTCATTTACAAGAATGTTTGGACTGGTATGGAGCGCTATAACGGAGACGACGGCGCGACACGCGGCAAATTGTCCATCGAGTTCTGCATAAAAATAGTAATTATATATAATTAGTAATATTAGTTGCAGGCTTCAGTACAATAATCGTAGTTATTTGTATTAAAGTATGGAAAAGCCCACCGAAGATACTTACGTATTTTCTTACCGTAACCGTACCGGAAGAAGCATGTTGTACTACTTCCACTTAGATTGGTAGCTATTTTGTAATATATGAAAAGGTAACTTCGAATCTATAAAATTGTCGTCACCACATTTTCATTCATCTTATCTATTATTGTCTCTACCACTTAAAGTTGACGATTCGAAGCTTCACTAATGGTAGAATTCGCACAATCTGTTGTGAACTCTGCAAATTTATTGGGCAGAAATAATAGATTATTTATTCTTTACAATACTATTGAAGATTGAAAAATAAAAATTAGTTTCATCAAGTGCTAACAAACAATATAATTTTCTCTGTTGATTCACCACTATTTCTGCTTTTCCTACTTACCTGCCTCTTCCCTTAAGTCGGCCACGCAAATAATTACGGCACTGCTGTTGCCGTTTTTGGGCTGCGGTAGTCGCTTCAGATGGAAGTGAATCTCCAAGCCTGTTTAGTATCACTAAAAGAACACTGACTTATCTCGAAACTTATATTGGGAATAGGCAGGGGTCAGGAATATTACCATTTAAAAATATAAACGCGCAAAAACAAAAATACTTTTTGAATAAAGTTTCATCCAAATCTATTCAGATTTACTATTATGTATTAGGTGGATGCCCGATGACTGAATGTTTAGATGCGTCGATGTAAGTATGTCGACAACCAGCATTTTCGATGGTATAACTCAGTAATAAAGAAAAGAGATACAATGAATTTTAGATTCAGCTATTTACGATATTTGTCTGAAAAGTAAGAAAGTTATATACTGTTCTCTCTTTAGTTAAGCTTGCAGGTTTAACCGATTATATTATTATTATCGCCAAAAATACTGTAATAATTTTGTGTATGTCGTAAAAAATAAGACTATTGATTACCCAAAATAATATTTTTCTGTATCATTCATGCAGGCATCATAATTTCGCTTATAATGTACATTTATATTATCCGTTAAAGTTCTCAAAATGTTATTTATACTACATACCACAGAGGGTAATTCTGCTGCATAACATCTTCAGTAAGAGTAAGAGCCGAGCGTTGCACAATAAGGCCAAGCACCGGTGAAATTACCAACCCACCCACCAATAGGTTCTTCTTATCCCCTTTCTCTTCCTTCAAGCCTGCAAGGTATTTGTGTCGATTCGATTCTGTAGATATTCATGGGCTGCGGTTAGTCACTTCAGGCGAACATACTCAGTTTGCGTGCTGTGACTTAAAAAGAACGAAGGAGGCAGCAGCACATATATATCTATTTATTATTATTTATTTGAATTAAATAAATAAAATAAAAAAATCCGTTTATTGCCTTTAAAAACTTAAAAGTACAATAAAAATACAATCATTTCTTTAAGAAGAAAGAATAGGCAAAAGGGCTATATTCATTTAAACTCTTTATTTGTACAATAAATAATGAAACAAAGATACAAAGAAATACTATTCTAAAATAAAAGTAATTGTACAATTAGGCGGCCTTATCGCTTAACAGTGATTTCTCCCAGGCAACCTAAGGCGTAGAAAAAGCATTAGAAATTCAAAAAAAAATCAATACATATTTGAAAATAAAACCATATTATAGTAATATAGAATTTTATTGATTTTCAGTAATAAGTAAAAATTAAATTTTTGTCTCCATTTTTAGTTCATTGTAATTTTTGCTGCATGTATAACAAAGGGATTCATAAATATGAGGGAACACCGAAGTATCTGCCAAATCATCCTGGAGTTTTATAGTTTCAGTTTTCAAATAACTCCCACATGAGACCATTCTTGAATAGGCTACAGCATCAACGGCTGTCAATTTAGCAGGTTTTGAATCAATGTTATTCTGAAAAAAAAACAAATAATTACTTTTTAACAATAATCAACTTTTTAATTTATTAGTAGTGATGCGCCGAAACCTTGTTTCATCAAATAACGGAATACCATTCGGTCTAATCTTTACCGAACCGGATATTCGGTCGAACTATTCGATTTGCTATATTTTTGGTATTTCATCACATATAGAAATACTCGAACCGAATGAATTTGGCCGAATACGAATAGTAAAAAAATGCTGAATATCAAATTTCAAATATGTATTCGGCGCATCTCTACATATTATTAGTAGGAGTATGCAAATTCTATAAAAAATTTTAATGCATAATTTATGTTTTTGTCGGTTTTTTATGGGTCAAAAATTTCAAATAAATTACATTGAAGTTCTTCAGTGGCAAGTTACGGTTGCAACCAAGAGGTTCTGAGTTTGGTTCCTGGTGGAGATGTAAAAAAAAATGTTCCAGTCTGGCAAGGCACAGAATACATCTATTAGTGACATAAATGTGAATAATACCTGCCTGGTGTCTTGTGTACCACAAGACTATTTTTATGAGAACCCAAATAAAGGAAGTGTTAATTTTAACCAATTATTTAAAAAGTTCACTATACTTGTTAATATGAATTTGCTAGTGGTTTTGATAGAACAGCATAGCTAGTTAACCATAATTTTGAATTAATAATAATTAAAATAAAAATATTTTACAAATGTTCATGACTCATTTTTTTTTAAACACAGTTGACAATTTTACCAATTTTTATTTCTTTCTAGAAAAATGAAGGTTAATATAAAATTTACCTGACATCCTTGACAAGCTTTTTTAATTTTATTTTCTTCTTCTGAACCAATTTTGTCTGCTGTTTTGCAGATTGTTGATATTGTGGCAGGAGTATTTTCTTGTAGATCACAAATAAATTTGGATATAACTGTTTGTAAACTATTTAGCTCTTCAGTATTGATGCTATTGACAGGAACAAGCTGTTTTATTCTTGTATAATGTTCAAGTTCTTCTATAGTTATTTCTCTCATAGGTCTTAGTAACTTAATATCACTATTTCGAGAATCACAAAATCCCTTAAATATAAAGTTAATAGTTATATGAATAAAGTATTGAAAGATTATATGTACAATATAAGACCATGTTTATATGAATGAAGAAAAAGGAGAAACATAATCTTAAATATTTAAATGATTAACTGTTATTGTAATTGCAAAGTAAAACATTAAATACTCACAATATCATTTTCTATTTGTGATCCTCTACCAGTCACTATGTTTGATAGTAACTTTTCAGATAATTTTGTATTAGTTTCACCAGTAAAAATTAAATTACATTTCAGTTCCTTGGCAACCTTGTAAGAAATTTCTTGCTTTATTTTAGTTAAATAGTCAATCCTTGTTGTGGGTGTTAGTCTATCTAATTGTTGTATATTAAATTCATATTTTTTTGTGGAAATAAATTCACAAATATTTACAATGTGCACATCAAAATTATAGCCTTTGCACTGGTTGATTATAGAAGAAGAAATCATTTCATCTGCTCGGTCTATTCCTAAAAAGTTTAAAGGTTATATTAAATTTGCATTTTTAACTACTATTTTAGGTATCCTATAACCAATTAAATACATTTTTAAGTTATTTTTTTTACTTACCAGTTATATGTAAAAATATCGGCGTGATTCGAAGTTTTTTATGAGTATTTAACGAAATACCATCTATAATTAAATCTAACAAAACTGTTGAAGAGATTCCGCCGGATAAACAAATTAAAGCTTTATCCTTCGCATGCAATTTTATGTTTTTGCCAATACATGATCGAAATTTATGAATTATATTTGATATGAAGCAGTTTTCACAAAAATAATACACTTTCCTTATAGCTAAAGTTCCTAAGGTTCCACATTTTCGACAAAGCATTTTGTCCATTATTAGACTGTTTGTTATAATTTGTGTATAAATGTGGAAATTTATATCAAATTCGTAGAGAGAACAGGAAAATTACAAATATGGATTTTACTGCTCAAAACATGCTGTATTTAACATCTGACAAATTGACAATAAAGTAACATGTAGTAAAATGTCAGAAATCAGAATGTAATATTTTACGCTGCGTTCATATTAATGTTTTCTGTCATCAACAGCAGACTCTGGTGTGTAAAGAATTATTATAGAAAAGATATTTTTCATTTGTAATTTCCAAAGGTTGATATAAAAAAAAATTAATGGGTTGATTATATCGGTCGTCATTATTGGATACTAAAAAGGCACAGTTGCATATGGTTCGAGCATTTTACTTCGGATTTATTTATTTATACTCTTTATTATAGCACAAATAATATACACTATAAATAACTAGAAATAAGACACTGGAACACAGTAAAAATGGCGGCTTCATTGCTAAACAGTGATCTCTGCCAGGCAACTGGGCAAAAGGCAATTTAGTTGTATGAAATGGAGACGATTTAGGGTAACGTTAATTAATGAAATATTAAATTATAGAAGTAAATAGTTATGGTTATCTATCTTGCCTACAGTTAATTCAATTGAAGTTGAAATTTAGTGGGCCATGGACCATGGTACTAGTCAGAAAATTATTTGTTTCGTAATAATTTTTTTGATCTTTGTGGTATAATTTATTTCTTTATTTATAAAGCTTCGGAGTACCACGGAGATACCACAATTATACAATGATTTTGTTGTAATTAGGTTTTTTGCATTGCCTCCGCAAATTTAAAAACGTATGAATTCACTTCAAAATGCAGAGTCGCGTTAAGTTGCTCTTTGTCTCCTTTCCATGTTTTATTATTATTCTATGCATGTCAAAACATGAAATGTCACTTCGTTATATTGTTTTTAAATCAACACAGCCAAATTTGATGATTCAATATGATTATAGTTCTAATAAGTTACTTTTATTTTTCAAAATATATAGAATAATAAATTCTATCGACGTTGATGTGTATGTATCCCTCTCGCCCCAAATTGATCTCTCTTCATTTTATTGACAAGTTTGTTTTAAAAGAAAAGACAAGACTTCAAAAAGAATATAATTGTATTAAATTTTAAATAAAAAATTTAAACCTTGTTAAAAGCAGCAATATCAACACTTTGTACCTGTAAAGATAAAAATAATAAAATATCAATTAAAAGTTGAAGACCTCAAAATGCATGCAAACAAAATATAGAAAGACTTCAATCTTGTCCCGACAATGTTTATGAATAACACTAATAATGCCTAGGTAAACTTACAAAATTGTTTTTTGTTTCAAGGTGAAAAAGGAACACAAAATCACTTATGGAAACATGCACTAAATATTAAATATCATGGATGATTATTTTTGTTTGTATAAATTAATAATTTCTTTGCATAAACAGTACTTACAAAGTCTTCAATTTTTTCGATTTCCTCTGTCAGCCAGTCAATGGATACTTTATCATCTTCTACAACACATGAAATTTGGAGTTTATGAATTCCAAATGCTAAAGGAACTAGTTTAGCAGCACCCCAGAGGAGGCCATCTGTTTCAATCTTTCTTACAGTTTCTTCCATAGCTTTCATATCAGTCTCATCATCCCAAGGCTTGACATCCAAAATAATATTTGATTTTGCGATCAGAACAGGTTCTGAAAATAATGCAAGTAAATTTATTATATAAGTTACTGTTGTTAAGATTAAGTAAACAAGTCTTATAAAATTTTAAATAGTTCCATATCAGTGATAATATTTATTGCATTAAAATAGAATAAGAAAACAAATATTTTATTTATAGGTATATTGAATGTGTTGTTAGGAACAAAAATAGTATAAAGCAAATGTTTTTCAAAACTGCTTACTCTTAGCTTTCTTTGCATTATATGCTGCAAGTCTCTCCTCTCTTAACTTCGCTGCCTCAGCACTTTCTTCTTCATCATCAGAGCCAAACAGATCCACCCCATCATCAGACTCTTGATCTTCCTTAGCTTGTACCTTAACATTTGTTAAAATTAATAATATTGAAATGATAGTAGATATTGTGACTGTAAATCTGTGGGATGCAACCTCCAGAGGGTTGCAAAGCTAAACTACTTTAGAAAATAAAAAGTAAAGTTTTGTGTATTTTACTAATTTTCTTATTTATTGTGACCCTCCCAGTTACCAAGTTTTTTTTTGTTACTAGGGGACTGTGTCATGAAAAACATGTGAAATGGATAATTGTAGGGAATTGGATAATTTGTCTAGGGTTAAATGCTTTATATACGATAGTTGTAACAAGATTACTGTTATACTTACTTTTGGTGCTGCTGCTTGGAATTTGGATCCACCAGCTGATTCAATACTTTCTACTCTAGCTTGAAGACTGATAACTAACTTGCGTAAATCATCTAATGCTTTCTTTAAATCAGAATTTTCAAGCTCAAGTTTGTTCAGCTTGTTTTGTATTTCTGTATTGGGAACACCCGCTAATGAAGCCACATTGTCCATCTGAAAATTAAATACATAATAATAACAACAAAATTGCTGGATGACCAAAAATTATTTTAATAAAATTTGTTAATAAAAGATTTTAGTGAAAATAAAATGCTACTTCTACAAATTTTACATGCATTAACTCTTTAAATGTGCACATATATTACTTACACATTCAAGAGAATTTTTAATGTGTTGCCTTGCTTTGGCTACTTCTCTAGCTAGTGATGATCCTGCCACAGCTAGTGGATTACTTTGGCTCTAAAGATAAAAAATGTGAATTGTAATATTGATATTAAATTGTTCTCCTTAAGCAAGATTTGACATAGGTTTAACTCAATTAAAATTAGTAACAATACAGGTCATAACCAAAGTGAGGTTCCTCAATGCATTTACCTTGTTCAAGGATTCATAGTAATTTTTTTCAGCATCATTGTAAACATTTTTGTCGAGCCACACTTTTTCAAACATTAAGGCAGACATTTTCTGAAAACAATAAATTCTTAATAAATACTATTCAAAATGTAACTTAAATTTGATTGAATTTGATATGTTTTCTCAAATTTTTTATATTATTTAATATAGAATTAATTTTAACAAATATGTGCAAATTACAAGCAAATTAAGAGCTCAGAATAATCAAGATCGCCTGTATTATGTGGTTAGGCGTTAAGAGAACTTTTTGAAACTTTTGATTAGGTAAGGTTAGAATTTTTAGACTCACATTTAATTTAACAAAACATGCAAATTTATACGATAAATAGTTTTAAACAAACGTTATTTTGTTTATTCGCACTTATGACAGAGTAAATTGTTATAAAATATGATAAATACCCTGTAAAAAGTTTTCTTGATCGTTTTTCAAACTTCACCAGATTTTTATCAACGAGAAAAAGAACGAATACGAAAGTGAAAGATATCTGTTGCCAACATTACAAATTTGACAGTACACACGTTGTCACAGTGCGCTTACTATATTCAATTTTATATCATGCATGGTCTTGCCATTAAAAAAATATCCATTTATACTTATATTAGTCCGTAAAATATAGCTCGATCTCTGTAACAGCTGCCAGTGAAATTACGCCAAATTCTTTCTTTACAAATAGGTACTACAAATAAATAGTACCTGGCATTGTAATACTTTACGGGCATATCGACTGACCGCGATGTAACTAGTATGTAATGCCATGCCATGAAAACTTTTAATATTTGAAATAAAAGTTCTTTTAATGTTATTGTTTATTTTAATACCATAAAATTATGTAAATAACATTTGCAAATACAAATACTAGTGAGTACTTATCTAAGATGCTATTTCATACGTGTTGTTTAAAAAATATTTATAATGGATTTTATTTGTACATATACGCGGTTTGTTACTTTTAATTTAATCCTATGTTTCGGAAACTTTACAGAGAATAATAGCAAGTCGATAATTTCGATTGGGCATTTGACAGTGTGAAAAATAAAAGGTTTATTTATTAAATAAATTATTTTATACCACATTTAACGATTATCATAAGTATCATTAAAATAACTGTATTTAAATGAGCTGAGTTTTTATAATAATTAAATAATTAATAAATTAAGAAATAAATATCATACAATTTAAAATTTATCAAGTGACACAAAACGATGACGATTAGCTGCAGCTTCCAATGACGTCACTGTTCTGTAAACATAACCAAGTATGACATAAAGGTTATAATATAGACAACTAGAATATTCAAATGACTATTGCTATAATAATAAATATACTGCAAAGAGCATAACATACTGTAATATACATAATAATAAATATACTGTACAGTATGAATAAATTAATAGCAATTTTTGGTTTTAAAATAAATTGGTTTATTTTGATACAAAAATTTGGCTATATATATTTGGTACCCTTTGATACTGCACAGCATTTGTAGTTCATCGTTTTGGCGGCTCATTCAAATACCATATCTCAAATTATACGTTATACTGTACTTTGTAACCATGTGTATATTTCATTGGTGTGTGTATTATAAAGAATTCACATTTTCATTTTGGATTTTTCGGGAAAATATTTAAAATAAAATATAAATATTTTCCTGGGTTTCTTAAAACTGTTTTTCCATCATTTACAATATTTTTTTTTCAAACTAGTCAAATATCCTATTCACATCGACAAGTTTTATCATCGACAATTATTTATGTTATGCCCTTTTAACAATTCCCACCCGAATCGGATTTGTGAGTCAGTACCCTAAAAACTCTAGAAATGTCATTTTATCATTTTAACATAATATGTTACAGAGATCAAGCTGTATTTTAACGAGTTTAGTTAAAAACTTAGTTTGCCAGAATCAAAAGAAGAAGAAGAGTTTAGTTAGTTATCCATTGGATACACGAGGCCTTATTTCTTAATTAAAGTGGGCAGTGTGTAAAGAATAAAATTTTAATTATAAATAACTTTTCATGTAAATAATTGCAAAAACAATAGCCAAAACTTGTACAATTTGTATTACAATAGGTAATTGCGACTTCATATAGTGTTGTTTCTCCCTCTGTCTAATTTGACATTTTAAATATATCATTCTTATTTCATACGATATTTTAATATAACGATTTTATAATAATAAAAAAAATCAACTACCATATTATGAGGAATGTTAAAGTCTTATTTCTTATAATTTTTTATCATATTTTAACTCGGGTAGTCCGAATAAATATAAGAACAATAATATGTAATTTATATCCTTTCGTAGCTTTTATCTAGTTAATACATTTGGAGTGCTTTAACTAGAGTTTTAGTTCAGGGAAAATTGAGTCCAAAATATATAAATTAACAAGAATTTAATTGCCCACATTTACCTAAATTTCTCTGTTTATACCAGCTGTTGTAGTGTTGTTTGAACCTAAATTAAATTTATTAATTAATTCAAATTTTTATTAATCGATCTATATTATATTACTTATTATAGCTTTCCGCCCGCGGCTTCGCACTCGTGGACTACTAACCTATCTTTAAAGTTGGATCAACACGCACACGGTGTGTAAAATCTGGTTGAAATATGTTAAGTAGTTTAGAAGTCCATCGCGGACAAACAGTGTGACACGTAATTTATATATATCAGCTGTTCTGAAATTTTTTCTTAATTAATTTACGTGCTTCATACTTGTGTTAAATTGATACAATTCGTTTTGTGCAAAATCGTACAATGAACATGTTTTATAATAACTACATTTATCACAATACTTATATCATCAATAATTTATATTAGGCCGGCCACACACATGCTGAATTTTTAGAATCTTAATTAAGATTCTTAATTAAGAAAGGCCAGTATACCATACAATATCGGCTTGCTCCACACATCCCGATTTATTACAGATTCTGAATTTCTTAGATCGACCTGTTTAGGATCTAAAATCAGATCCTGAACTCAGACAGACATTTTGCATGTGTGAGGCCGGCCTTATGCTCTCACAAAACTTGCATCTTCTTTCTACCACGTCGAAAAACAAGAAAGAATCTAAACGCGCGGCAATCCGCATTGGCCAATCACAATGCCGGATTGACATTTAATCGTCGAACTTGCAATAGTTGGTCAGTTATATAAGGCAGGTTACTGAAAAAAAGGTTTTAATGTATATTTAAGAAAATATAATTAATAATTAATGCAAAATTGCTAACACTTGTGTGTGCATTAATATTACTATCTTTTGCAATTGTTTTATGTCGGCTCCATAAAATATTAATTTACTAACAAATTCCCAAGCGTGAAATTAGGTTTGCAAGTTATTTCACATGAGTAGATACATCTCTTAAATGAAGAATGTATGAAGTAGGTACCTAAGTAATAGTACAGTCAGAAGCAATAATATCTGCCGCAAGGATGAGTTCAATGAGGCGAGCACTGAATTTGTCAAACCGTGCATTATTACAGGCAAAATAGTACTGCAAGTATAATACAACATCTGTAATAGTACTGCAAGTATATCGTTCTCCTTTTCTGTATTTCTTTTCTTTCTTTTATTTATGTCCTTTCTCAGGGGTAAGTTATTTGGGTTGCGGTGCCCGCTTAACATACGGTGAACTACATGCTTTTTTGCGTGACAAAAAAGCATGTAGTCCGGTGTGGCGACGGGTTAGAATACATGTGTCGCCATTCGCCACCCCATTTGTACCCGTGGGTGTCGTAAGAGGCAACAGAAGGTAATTCTGCTGCATAACATCTTCAGTAATAAAAGAGTGGGAGCCGAGCATTGTACGATCGGGCCTAAGCCTTAATAATTGAATAATTACAAGAATTGCCTAGTTACATATACGAAATTGAAAACAAAGAATATTCATAGAACAGCTGGAATAATTTTGGAACAACTCCGTAACAGCTACCTTGGAATGTTGTGTGCTTTGATAATATGAATATTATATTCTAAGAAATTGCTAACGATGGGTGAGGCTGAATTGACATTTTGAAACCGTGAAATAATTTTAAAATAAAGGTATTTTAATTGTGCAACTATTTTATGTGATTTATATTTTTCATCATTTGGTCAAAAGATCGGGTTTACATTAACTTTAATTAGTTTTAATGGAACATTTCCAAAGCTTACCCAGTTTATCTCACAAATTAAAATGTAATTAAATTTTGTTTAATAATATGAACTACCACCGATTATGAGAATGTAGACAAGCTTATCGAATGTTGATGCGTTTTAAGTAACACGTATACACGCATCCATGATTGCAAACAACAATTTACTACCAAAATTATTTTCATCAGATTTTTGTACAGGTATCTCAACTGATTTGGAAATTTGGAATGCAATCTCGTTGATTTTAATAAAAAAATTTCCTGCCCACAAATTAAATAAATGAGACAGATGTATGGGTAGGTAGATACTATATAATGACAAAATTCCTCACGAAGGAAGCTGCGGGATAAATCTACACAATAAAAAACAACCATATATTTCAACACTTTTATTGAATTTTTTTCAGAAAGTTTTATGGAAATTAAAAATTAATAGAGTGTGAATTGTAGTAATACATTTTAACAGGTATAAAAGAATATTTCAAAAATAGTATGTCTTCTCTATATTTGAATGCATTAATACTTAGTGTAAAATTTAAGAGCTGGCAAAATATTTATTACAGTTCTTAGTATTTTGAATTACTATTTTATATAAAACAACATCACCAACAAATCTCTTCTTCGGACCTTCTTCTGTTGCAGACGTGGTGCGATTATGGTGTAATATCCGACCCGACAGTACCTTTTATGCAATAAAAAATAGTTTTACACAAATAAATAGTAATGTAAATAATATGATTATTAATTGAGAAAAAGAACTCAAAATGTTAAATTAAACACAATATTCTTCTACAAGTTAAACAAAGTTGCTCTTATCTCTAATTAATCCTGATCCATTATAATTTATAACTTTTTATTTACAATACAAGGTAAAATGATGTAGATGCCCAAAAAGTTACGCGAATGTATGACAAGCGTTATCAGAAAAATTCAATATTTTAATTTTGTATAGTCATATTGTACTATAATGATTAAACTGTATTAAATAATAATAATAACTGATCAACCATTGAGGTCGCGGACGGAGTCCTCTGTATGAAATACAATTAAGGATCGATATTGGGGTTTTTATTGATTTAGGTCTGTAATTATGCCTTTTGGCGTAGAACCTTATCAGAACAAAAGGGCATGTTGAGAAGAACATATTCTAAAGGGTGCTTCTGTACTGGATTTTCTTTAATTCTTATAAGTATTTCTTACAATAAAACTCCTATTTCCGTAATTATCCTATTAAGTTTGAATATTTGGAACTTTAGATGTTTGTGTGTCAATGCCGCCAAAAATTTTTGCATACTTACAGGTAGGCTATTAGCGGGATTAGGTGATAGGCTACTTTTTTGTTAACAATACTCATAACTCAATGTTATGCGTGTGTGAAAATCACGTCCTCTAAATATTAAGCGATAGTAGGGTGAAAGGCAAATTATTTTTTGTTCTAAACGTGGATTAACATTCTGACTATAGAATTTTTAACATGCAATTATTAACACGCTTTATTTTTCCCCAGTTTAAATAAATAAGCATTAAATAGAGCTTATAATTTACTAAAAGTTATCGAAATCTGATTAAAACAAAGGTATTTTTATTCTACTTGTAATTGTTCAGTTAATAATGCATCTATCACAAGATATACTTCTATCGATGTAGCTATCCAATTATCTACAATATAAAAAAGGCTTGGTTCCATGTTATTACGATAGTGTTGTAAAATAATTTGAAGTATATTTTATAACAAAAAAAAAATTAACGTAGTTTTAAATATTTTAAACGTAGTTTTAAATATTTTAAAAGCTGTCAATAATAAAAGAAAGTTCACTGAGATGCGTCAAGCTGAGAAACTAAAGCTTTTTGATCGCAAATTTTGTAATGGCTTGTGGAAGCGGCGGCATTCATCGCCTCAGGCTGTCTTGTCGCAACTGGTGGTACGTGTGTGTTTCATTATAATTAAAGAAAAAATGTTTGGCAATAACTTCTTGATTTTAAAATCACATGTTTCATCACTAATGTATGTGTACGAATTAAAATTCTCCCTAAAAGAAAGGGTAAATACAATGTATCACTTATATACTTATTATATGACTAAAATGCAAGTATGTTTAATAAGCATGATACATTCTGATTGGAATTGCATTTGAATTCTGATCGTACCCTGGGCGAACATAGGGTAGGGGGTTCTAGTGTAAGCGGAAGATGAATTCGTCGTTTTGGTGCGTGCGAGAGCGCGGGCAGTGCGGGGGAGCGAGGAGGGCGGCGGCGCCGGCGCGCGGAGGCTGTTGCGCTCAGAGCACCTGCGCCCGCGCTCCGAAGCGCCGCTCGCTGAGTGCTCGAGTACCCGCGCCCGCGCTCCGGCCCGCGCCGCCCGCAGCGTCGTGACGCCGCCCACGGTACGTGACACTCCGGTGGCGCGTCGGGGTCGGGCGACTGCGCGTTCCTCACTGCACCGCGCTGCTTGCTGGCGCACTCGGCTGAGCCGCCCGGCCGGTTTTGTAATTTTGCCGGGCGGGCTGTGACGTCACGAGACTAGTTTGACGCGCGTGCGTGACGGTCCGCGCCAGGATTCTCGCTACCGCCCCCGACATTAGTGCCAGTGCAATGTCGTGCTCGTTTATATTTTCTGCCAGTGCTCATGTCGTGATGATTGTTATCCTTTTCAGGAAACTCGACCTCCGATTGGTCTCTTTGTTTGTGGCAGTCCCTCTGTTTCGAGACCCAAAACATTCAGCCTTTCGTATGGCATTGTTGATGTTTACTCGGTTGATGTCTGATACCCGATGATAAACCTAAATGAATTGAGGGATAAAAGCCTGTGAGGTAAATCTTTGTGTGAGTTACTTACGTGCGATTATTTCTTATTGTGTGTATATATGCATTCAACGATCTTTGCACGTCTTTGTGTGCGCGCGTACACTTCGACGTTCCAGCTTCGCGGCGAAGCCTTTTTGTACTTTTATTTTTCCTACTCCTGCCGAGAGACAACGCTTATATGAGGCCAAAGAATGCTTCCACATTCAAGGCGAATAAAATATTGAACGTTGAAGTGATAATAGCAAATAATCACAATTAACAATGCATAATACACTAGAAGCTTAACCTAACTTATACTTATTTATCTCTTCTGAACATAAAAATCTTATTATTTTCTCGTTTCTCGCATTTAAACCTACTAAAATAAACGTGACAATAAAATTTCATGTTGTAAGATATCGAATTTCAACATTGGTCAGATATAATCTTGACCATTTTATTTTATTTTAAATATATATCTGTCCTTGTTTGTCTTGTGTTCTGAACCTACACAATTAAGGCTTATGTTTTTGTCTCTTTTACACCCTCCATGGCCCTCGCAGCCTCCGTAATTTACAACGAGAAAGCTTCCGTAGCGTGTGTAAGAAAAGTTAAAAGTTTGACTCCAAACTTGTAAAGTCTGTACTACATTAAAGGGGTTTATATTGTGCTAAATTTTATTTGAAGGTTTTTTTTTTCTTCATAATATATAATATATATCGATAAATTCCCTAAAAATTATATTGTATCAGAAAGGTACTTGATATCCGTCGCTATAAAATCTCTCTTATGTTATTGTTCTCCTATAACAAGTTCGACAACCACGTGGATATGTTATAGTCTTTCCAGTTTGTACCGTTTGGTGGTGCTTTTCTGAGCGCCAGGGCAACGTAGTTCCTGAACGAGTTCGGGCCGGTCAGGTGCCACTTAATACTTGTTCTGTTCTAACTGGACTCGAATCAGCTGATACTCTTGCTTTGTTTTGAATTGATTGTTTTCGTTTACTTTCATTTTTATCCATTTTTAAATTACAAATCGACATAAAAACTAGTAAATCAAACGAGCACGACATTCTTCTTTACATAATTCTTATGCGCTTTATAGTAGGATGTTACTTACGGGGTCTTTATTTCAGATATCAAAGTTTGGGAAATTAAGTGTTGAGCGGGGCGCTCTTGAGTGGCGCCTCCGCCTGCACGAAAACGTCACAGCAAGGTGCGAGCAGCGCGGCGACATGTCCGCGTCGCCCCAGCCGGCGGCTTGCGACGAGCGAGCCCGCACCCCCAGGGCCGCCGCCTCCCCGCCGTCCGCGCCGCGCTCGCCGGCCCCGGCCCACGCCGTGCTCGCCACCATGACTCCCGTCCAGCCCGCACATGACTACTATCCGCACAAAGTAGAAATGGACTCCGATGATGGCTATCCCCCAGAAGCACACTCCTACCGCCACTCCCCTCATGAATTGGCGGCGTATGCCCCAGATAGTAAAGTTCCCGTTCAACCCGATGTCTACGATCAAGGAATGGAATCCATCGATGAAAAAACTCCAATAGATCTCATATATGAAGACGACAAAGAGACTGTTATTTATACGACGACGCCGGACCAGAAGCGGGTAGAAATGATTAGTGGTCAGCTCGAAGATGGGCAGCTCGTTAGCGGTAGTGGTCAACTAGTCGATGGAGGAGTCTCAGTAGTAGTTGGAGCGCCCGGTCAGGGGACCGTCTTAGTACTAGCTGATGAATTAGGCCAAGTCATCACAATACCAAGGTAATGTTGCTTAACTTTTCTTTATACTAATTTTTACCCTTAATTTAAAGTTTTACAGCACAGCATCAGTAATTTTTTTCCCAATTGTAAAATACAAAGGAAAATACGAAGCAAATTCGTAAATTAGCTGACTTTGACTCCCGGATATTTCGAATGAGTATGCCCTCCACCTTATACTTATCTAATTAGATTGTGAAATGCATTCTCAAAATTTAAATATTTCTTAAAAATTGAGAGATCTTTAGAAGTAAATCAAAAATGTATGTTCACGACATAATAAGTATAAGTAAAAATTAAGAAAGAAGATTATGATGGCGTATAAGTTAAAGATAGATACGGTCTTATGGTATATTTTTAAAATCTTAAATATTTATATAATTAACTGAACCTGTATATATATTTGCCCTAATTTGGAAGATATTACTTTGAAATAATAAATGTTGTTGTTTGTTTCGTGCTTGTTTCGTGTGGTTAATTTAACGTTTTATACGTTTGAACCTCATTTTAGACGGACGATTGTTTGAAGAAGTGAATATAAGTACTGTGGTGTCTTCTTAAATAAACAAATCTATATGCTAGGGCTGTCAGGAGCTGCTAAAACAGATATCATCATTATTAATTTAAATGAAGATATATCTATAATTAAGGCTTTTAATATTTTACCCTCTACTAGAACATTACCTAGGTGAGAGAATATTACCTAGGTACTGGTAAAATAAAAGGGTGGTCACTTGGTTCTATCTCCGGGTCAACATAAGATATTTGGACACCGTAGAATGTGACAAAGAAAGACTAATTAGTTACGTGCCATAAAAGTAAAGAAAATAAATTAAACAGATGTAGCAGGTTATAATGTTAAAAAAATAATGACGAAACAAGCAAACTGTGAAATGTTTACTGAAAATAAAACAATTAATTTTTTATATGCAAAAATGAAGCACAATGCGACTCTAATTTGTTTTCTCGGTTATATTGTAAACACTTAGAATAAAAGCTTCGCTTACATACATTGATTGCATTTCGCTATAGATAACTAATGTCAAGGAATGGTTCGTTCAGACAGCGCGAGCGCAGCGATTGTTTATAAGTAGTTGTGTATCCGAAGCAGTAATTTAGCTCCATGGTATGTAGCCCTGTGCTAAGGTCCAGTCACCAGTGTAACGGTTGTGCTAGCACTAGGCGCGGCGCGTGTGGGTGGAGCCGGGAGCGACGTGCTCACCTTGAACTTGCCGAGTCCAACTCTCGCACCATCCGATCACATTTCGATGCTGTGTAACTATTCAACTAGCCAGCATCAATACGATTATTAACATTTCGTTAGCGTCTTATTTTGACGGTTAACAATTGAGCAGTAAAAAATATCGGTACGTTTAATCATCTAACGTATATGCTATTATTTATGCATTCAGAATTATGCGTGATGAAATGGATGTTACATAGCATTTTTTAAAACACAATACTTGGAATCCGAACATCGTAGGCGTAGGCGGCGTACAAATTTAACTCGTATAAAATGAAAAGAGTTAAGACAATAATTATTATGTAGAAACACAAGGATAATATGTTATAATAAAATTATTATTTTAAATAAAAAAGTACATATTAACGTTACATTTTTTGCTAAACATTTTGAATCATTGTGCTACATGGACCATGACCATAACTTTCAGTTTTACTTTATTTTAGTTAATACTTACTCAAAGCGCAAGAGTTACATCAATATTAAGCTAGTTTAACATCTAAAAGAGCAGTGTATATTTAAATTGCACTATACTTCCTTCCAGTCGAGTGAATACATCTAAAAACCTTTAATTTTTATCTCACAAGGAAAATATATTTTATAATTTTAACTAACCACAAAAAACAGAAGGACAGAAAGATGGATATGGTAGAACGAGAGATATAGAGATAAATTGAATCAAAGCTAATTGAAAAAGTACTTTTCCCCAAAGACCATTATCAGATTTTGTATACAACAATTACGGCATTATTTTCTTAAGTCATATGTTAACTCGTATGACATTGTCTCACACAAAAGAAACTCGCTTGTTATCTTTCGCTATTTGATCGTATAATCTCAAACAATACTACAGTCGTAGTAACGTTCCGCGGGGATACGCTTCCATTCACAAACACATGTTAAATACTTACGGAAAATTTAATTATGATATACATGATAATCAATTTAACTTCATCCATTGGGTCGATGTATTGTCGCTAACTATAATAGTACCCGAATTATATTTGTATTTTATTATTTTCTTAAAACAGGTTGACATTTTGGTGACTTGTTAATTTATTATTATCATAACACTTATATATAAAGTTAATTAAAAAATATACAATAAAACTTCAGGAGATTTTTCATCTTTTTATTATAATTGGAGATAAGTATGTACATTTACATTGTTACATGCTGTACTGTGTTTGAAACTAATTACAAATGTACTTTTAAAGGTTTCCAGTTTTCTTTTTTTAATTTCGCTTAATTGAAAAAATATGTATAGAACCATACAAAAGAGACTATTAAGATAGACAACTGTATGGGTATAGGTAAGATAAATCGAATCATAATTGGCATCCATCTACTAGCGTTATCCGAACCACGAAGGTTTCGATGATAAGGGAGTATAAAATAAAAAAGCTTTTAGTTAAAATGAATAAATAATCTCGATATGGATTGGTAGGTGCGTGATAAAAACTCGGCTGAATCGTTTAGGACGCCGAGAGGCAGCCTCACCCGCCGCGCCTCCAAGGCTTTAATGATGACTTTTTGTTGCGCTGTGGTCCACGGCATCGGCGATCACTGATCAAACCATATTTATTTAAAACTACATTCTCAATTTGCGCCAGAACAAAAAAGGTCAAATATTAAATTGCAAACCGAGCGGATCTACTAATTACCGTAACTAAAGTATTTTTATTTAATCTGAGGATATTATAAAAAAAAAATGTTTGATATAAATATGTTCAGAAATAAACCAATCGTAGTGATGATCATTACAAAACTCTATAAAACCGCTATGAAATAAAGTCGCTTCGTTACTTAAAACTACCCAACGGATTTTGATGCGTTTATTATAACAGATAGACTGATGCAATAAGGTTTATATGTATATATAAAATGTATAATATAATATAATTTGTGGGAACCGAGGTGGGTGTCTATTACTATTAAGAAAATAAGTGTAAATGCTCTATGTCGCTACAGTTGTTGCCTTGCGCCGTCCGAAGGCGACAGCGATCGGCCGTCCCGCTCCCCCCTGGCCCCCCTTCACCCCCTCTCTCTTATTTTATTACCTCGCACTCGTTGCGGTGAACCCTTGAGATGAGTTTACCATCGCCTTCCCAATTATTATTTTATGTTATTATTTTATATTATTTCGGTTTTCGGAAACAAAATCTTTTTAAGTACGTCCCTTGTATGTTTGTTATCTTAACAATATTTTACAGTTTTTTAATAATGTAAATTTGTATACTTATACTTTTTAATATTATGAAGTTTGTTACTGCTTGTTGACCGGTAATTAATGTTACAAATTACAATATGAACTTACATTTTCAGTTATTTGTTAGTGGTATATTATTGGTAAATGTATATTTTTTACCATATATTTAAATATTTTTGTTATATATAAAAAAATCAGGAGTATATGACTCCACTCCATAATTGTTCTTAATTAAATATTTTTCTTGATTTAAATATAGTAAATTATGACGTTACGGTCATTATGTTGACCATCCATGGGGTTAATAGGCTTGTAAAAATACTATGTAACTCCCCAGTAAAAGACATCAACGGGCGGACATGGTCCCGTACTGACAACAATGACCTGACGTCATATATTGCATGTATATTCATGCATTTGGTTAACACAAGAAATATAAACATTAAGATAAGATACTGCAGTTCATTTGAAATGAATATTTAAAATCCGTGTCCGGGTCTTAAATTTCTAAATCACATTTTAATACAAAATGTGTTCTTTCTTTTTAATCTCATTACGGCACAGTAAAAGATTGCACGTATAAACATAAAGTTCAGTGTGTCCTTTAAAAATTAACGATCATCCTTCTACCTGATGCCGCTGTCCGAGTGCAAATAAAAAACGGTTTCCCTCGTGTAAAGGGTTCACTTCCCATCGCAGGTTGAGGCTCACATGGACGCACACACTGACATGCGAGCTGAGTTTGGGCACAACGGCCAAGGGCCGACTATCTCGATGGGATATAAAATTTCTCGACGGAATCATCCGTACGGATTGAAACGTCGATTAGAATGCACACACACTAAATACAAATCCGACGATTACATTTCAAAAAGTCTGACATACTCGACGCAAATATAACCTCATATTATTTTACATCCCGAAAATACTAATACGATTAATTTAAAATTCGATTTGGTACAAGTAATTTTAACATTCGATAAAGAATAAGCATAAAAATTAATATTAAATTTGAAAGTAAAGTTATGTCTGCATTAAATACTAAAATAATCTGTGATGATACCTTTTTTGTTAACGGCCAGCCACAAACTCGGAGCAAATCCATTATAGGGTTTTATTAAGGCCCGAAATTGTAAGGTATCTTAACTTAATAGAACATATATGCTTTTTGAAATCAGACCTTTCATTGTTGATAATAAGAGTGAGATTTCCGTGTCTACGTAAACGCATTAATTATTATTCATAGCGATATCCAGTGTTTTTGTCGGGGATTCCTTTGCTGTTAGAATTTGCTGATATAGTTGGACTGACAAAATGTTATATGAGTGAATACAGAAATCAAATGTATGATATTTATTGTAGTGTAAAAATATATATATTCTTCGCACAACGTTTGTAATTTTTTGACAAATAGTCACCTACTTTAAAATTTTATGTGGTGAATGGTGATATTTTTCTTTTTATTTTTTAATTTACAAAAAATATTTTATTCTATTTAAAATATTTACAACCGTTGACAAACTGTAGGTTATTTTTTTCCAATACAAAAATGATTAAGTCATTGCCGTGTTTATAAATTGATTAAAATTAATTTCGATAAATAAAACAATTATTTATCGAAACTAATCTTTGTATAAAAGATTATAATAATTCACAAACAGGGAAATATAAGTCTTTTTTACAAATTTGACGCGCAACGTTGTAGACTGTAGTCGTACAGGTAGATTTTTAAAAGATATTGAATTACGTTAACGTAAAATTTATCGATATCGAAAAAAAGAATAATATACATGTAGACCAATTAATTTTTTGTTAAAATTTATCAATCTGTATAAAGCTATAAATAATCAAATTTGACATTGAATTAAATTTTCAGATCGACGAGATTTGCCCTCTTTATAATGAAACACTATTTCAATATACATTTTTTTAAAATATTATATACATTTTTTAATAAAATATAGTTTACATCTATAGTCTATACATCATTGTTGAGGATTAAATACAGTTATTTCTTCTAAATTACGTTGTATAAAAAAATCCATTAAGAAGTAAACAATATATCTTTCAAGCGAAGACATAATTTGCATTTTGGTAGAATTCCAGAGAATGCTTTAAGTAACAAATGGTTGTATATTTAAGTTCTCGAATTTAGTAATCGATACCTTGATACAGCACTGATTTGTCACACGGTTTTATTATTATTAAAAGCTTTAAAAGCAAAGCTATGGCAACTTAGGCAGATGGCGTAACATTATTCAAATGAGACTGAAATAAATTGTTGCTAAGGTTGAATAATATATTATAGCAAATATGATACTTTGGAGTTATTTGATATTATTAATTTACTAGGTTTTAATTATTTATACCTATTTTAGTTATTAATATTATATAGTTATAGCGTTATTACTATGTTTAATTACCTGTAGACTAGATGTTCTAAATAATTGTTTAGAAAATACTATTTAGTTGTCAATATTATTTGTATTCACCAATATTCGTAAAGTTCCTTTAATGAATAAGGCATCCGTTAGACCTAAATATTTGTAATCAATTCAATCTACACTTAGTCATAATGATACTGGGTCGCCGTTGCCGCCTACGGACACCTGCGTGTTAAGATTTTAAGCTTTAAGAAATTATAAATATTATCTTAATATGCTTATTTACTGCGCAATGTTGTTTGAAATTAGGTTCCAAATTCCAATAAAATTAGAAATTTTTCAATAAACACAAATATTAACAATACACATTTGTTACTTTTTGCTATGAATAAAAACTATTCGATTCACGGCAGCGAGAGCTTTCCAAAGAAATATCAATGTTCTTTGACATACTATTAACGTGACATTGATGGAAATAGCTTAAGTATATATACGATCATGAGTTTTAACTTCAATATCATAAGTTATCTAATTAAATACCACGTTTATCGTTATATATTTTTATTTTATAAATGTTTCGTCAGACCACTTTAGTGTTTCAAAATCATTAAACAACTTTGCATAGATAGGTATCTATAATCATTGACTCGTAAAATCGGAGAAACTCTTTATTCATCACATTGACACAGGCAACACACACTAGCACGTGTTTGTGTGTGTGCCGCAGCTTATTAGTACGATAAAGACAGAGAACAGAGCAGTGATCTGTGCGACTGAGAGAAACAGTCGTCAACAAGGCTAGCTTTACCATATAAGTATATGAATGTACGATTTATTAACTCGATTCGTTATACCATTCGACATTTTAATAATATACGGATACATGTGACCAATATTTTTGTTGTTTTGAAGAGCTTATCGATACGTTTCATTCGATTGTTTTCTGTAATTTAAGTACTGTATAAGTTATATGTTGTTTTTACACACAACACTGGACATTGTCATAATAATTGGACTGAATGATTGAACATTATTATCTTTGTTGGCATATTGAATAATATAATTTATTAAACGCTGTAAGATACTACAATATTAATTTAAATGTTATCATTTCGGCAACAGACAATAAATACCGCGGTCACATTAAGTCAACAGAAAAGATGTGTTTCTCACAGATTAAGCAATATTAGCCTCCGCTTCGAGATTTTTTGTTAATTTGGTTTGAATTGATGGCGACCTGATTTGAATTTCAAATATATTAGTTTGTTTTACGATGAAGCATAAATATTGTCAAATGTTAAATCATTAATCCATTTCTATTAAATTAAATATTGTTATAATTTTTGTTTTTTGTTTTTTTATAATTTTAATTGGTTTGGTTATTTCGGAGTCGATCTATTTTCGTGCGTCGTAAGGTTGTCCGTTCACTCGCGGCGACTGCCCGGGCATGTGGACCGGGTCCGAAAACCACGACATTGTGGCAAGGACCACCGCGCGCCGGCACAAGGGCGCACCTCTCACCACGTCACACTGTTTTTGGATACCAAAGTAATTATTTCATGATATTGGCTAATGTGATATTCTAATTAGTTCTACAAATATATTCAAAATTAAACATATTATCTTTGTGTCTTATAATCCATTGAAATGTTACATTTTTGGGCATAACGAGTGTTTCTCAGAAGACACATTTTATGTTAGATATCAAGGAGGTTAGTATTAAGATTAAGATTTATCCAAGTTTGTGGGTTTGCAATTAGTAACGCTCGTCCTGCCGCCGCTATCTTGGAAAAAGGGGTGGATATGGAATTTTTAATGGTTTATCTGACAGTATAAAGAAACGGAATTTTGTGAAGATTTTCCTTAAACTCTTAGATTTAACGAAATGGTTAATTCAAGAGTTTAAGGGACCATTGTTAAAAATATGTTCAAAGATAACAACGGTATTAATTAAAAACTCGATAAAAAGAAACAACGGATACACTACACTTTTAAGGAGCGCGGGATTTTGGTATTTGCGAGACTTAATGGTTTATCTCGGCATCTTATAATTACCAGTCATTTTTTATTCGATGCGAAGCAAGGACAGTTTCTTGAAGTACCTTCTCGTGGAATTCGCTTACCTATACTCAGTTTAAAAAAGAAAGACTCGGAGGGACGATATGGAATTGTTTTTTGCGTAGCACAGTAAGTGCCGTGCAAGCCACTTGCTACATACAAGGAGACGCGATCCGCCACGTCTCGGCCGCACTGCGATGTAAATGATCCCCTTGAATAATGTATCCCATTCTTGGTCATCTCCTCTCCCAACATATAAGGTACAAGGCAATTAACCGTTACTCCCAACCGCTTTCTATCTACATAAACTTGCAAAGAAATACGCTAATTATCAAGATACTTGTATTAATGTTTTGAATCCCACACATCCTCGTATGCTTTAGGTTTACTCGTTTGAGTGAATTATGTTAAGTGTTCGCAGATAATGAATTCATTACTTGCTCAAATATTATGCATACCATTTCAACTCATAAATAATATCAATATTTATGCAAATTTTTATACAATGTTAGTGTTTATGATATTAAATATTAATAAAATAATATTACTTGCAAAAGGTAATTCATAAATAGTAGGTAGGCCATAGCATTCTCTGAAATTTTTCATGTTTACATGTTTAGTTATTTTGTAATTTTTGAGAATATCCTTCATCCATTTTAAATTTGATATATGATTTAAGCAAATAATTGGTGATTAGAATCAATTCATCATTATCAGTTTTTATCTATTCAGAACCAGTGATATCCAGTCTGTATACTGAATATAGAATGCAATGACTAAAGACAAAGAGTTAGGGATTAAGCATCTATTAGGTACATTACACAATATTACGTGATTTTGTAACGTCGAGCATGCTTTCTGCGATGTTTTTTCCTGCTCTAATAATAAGTAAATAGGTAGATATCTACTATTACGAATATACCATTACCATTAATAATAATAATAATATTGGATAAATTGTACTCACGTTAAGTAAACTTGTGATGTTTCATTTAATTAAACAACACATACACAACACTTAACCATTTATTTACTATATCATTTTGTGTTTCCTTTCTGTTAGTCGTATTAAAATATTTCCATTTGCATTATAAACATGCGGCGTATGGCGTACCTATGAAGTAATACAATGAAGACATTGTTACATGACGAACATTTCGCATAAAATCAAATCTAGAAGTAAATATGTAACCGTCCGCGTCGTCTCGCTTGAATATCATCGATGTATAACATGCTGCGAATCAACGTGGTGTGTGTTTACAAATGATAATGAACTCTAGGCACATCGTGTCTTGTGTGAGATTGCGGTGCGAAGGCGAGAGGCGCGCGAGCGGGTCACGACTAACGCGCACGCGCGTTCGTGACCTTGCCGTGTGCGCTGCCAGAGGTCACAATCTTGCGGCGATGCGCTCGCTTCACACCAAATTTTTCTCTTACTTCCTTGACTATTTTATACACTCATACTTCATAACACAAAACAATCTTACTTCATGCGTGAAATAATTCATTTTGTCCGATGTAAAAGTAAACCTCGTGTTACCTGCCTTGCGATCCAATTAAGGCGAGAGTTTTTGTAATGCCTGTTATTAAGAAAATTGGATGACGCAATAATAAGCAATACAAAAAAGCTAAAAAGATATTTTTAAACATATTATTGGCAAATCGTAAGTGTGCATTAGCGTCGTATCTTGAATGCTGTCATAGCTGAATGGTATAACTAGAATGCATTATTTCAACCGACTTCTCAAAAAACGGAGTTTATATAAAGCGACTTTAAACAATACCAAAATTAAATAAAAAAGCCAATAAACTTAACCCATATAAACTTATAAGAAATTGTATAAATAAAAAGACTTTAAGCTTTTGTTTATTTACAGAATGTTTTGAAATACTCATTACGATTACGTACAAGTTTTAAAATTTTCCTAAATGCATACATACTCGTACACTCTAGGATTGAAAAGGCTTTGATGTAAATTACGGCAGATGCTTTTATTGATTTTAGTTGCAATTAAGTAAATGAGTGTTTAAGATTTCTTTTTAAATTCATCATTAAAGATGAGGGATAATACAAAGTATTATTGCTTATATTGCTGTTAAATGTGGGGAAATGGGAAATTAGTATGCTTTACTAAATATAAGATGAGTATCTATGTTAAAAATTCATCTTAGCTCATGGTTAGGACTTTTTGCTGTAATTTTTTAAACGAATCTGAAGCAAATAATTACGTAAGTACTTTGGAGTTCCAAAGAGACAGATTTACACGAGTAATAAGGGGGAAAGCCTTTGAGGAATGAGAAATGCCGACATAACAGGGCTTTGCAGACTTTCTCTCGGGGACTCGTAAGCGCTGCATTGGGCCATTCAAGATATGCAATCACCAGACTTGTTCGAAAATTCTTTAAGTATAAATTCGGCAATTAAGATAAATTTCGTATACTTTGTATTCTTTTATTTAAAATCTGTTTAAATTTAAAATGTTTGTCGTTAAGTTTGTATGAGAATTGTTAAGCAGATATTATTATTAAAATAGACATGCTATATTAGAAAATATTTTCAATATATTGGTAAAAGATATTTTTATTCAAAAAATACTACTATTGGTAAACCTGGATCGGTATGCGCGTGCTCTGCTAGTACAGCAACAATCGTATGGGTGAGGAACTGAGGTGCTAGGACCAATTCAGAGACTATAAAGTCTTGTGATCTGACGCGGCGTTCAAACTTGAAAAGATTTTTTAAAACTTACTATTATTATACTTGATTAATGTATTGTTACTTATTGATGGAAACACGTTTTATAAAATTCGACTAAACACTATTTCCACAAATTATTTTTTACTTATTATTATCAATAACAAATGAATATCAGATTGTATCCTATATTAAAATATAAATATGTAGAATTTAAATGAGGTGTCAAATATTTTTCCATAATAAGATTTAAATTATATATTTCTTCGAATTGTAAACAGGTGTCATATTATTTGTAATACATATATTTAATTTAAACTATAAAACGGGTTTCTCAGGGAATAACCAGTTCAATAAAAATAAATTAAAAACATGTTCCCTGCACTTGAAGGGAATCTTAAAAGTATGAGCATCGTAATAGCAGTTAGCAAATTAGAGATGCAATCATGTCGTTGAACTCGAATGTGGGCAGCGAGACATTATATCTAATTAAAATGTATGATTAGTGGACTTTTATAGGGTTTCATTAATAACAAACTATATTTAACTAAAACATTATTTTATACTGTAACTAAATGCACTTAATCTGCTGATGCAGGGATCTGGTATATTTTTTACTTATTAATTATTGCAATCTTTAATTTTTCGCCATTTGCAACTGGCACATTGTTGTTGTTCATTCTGCCATTATCAAGTATATTGCACTCTTATAATATTTAATGTTCTATACCATAGACACAGGAGCGTCCTTTCAATCTGTAAGACGGTCTATTATATGATATTTTGTAATATACTTTTGCTGCACTTACACATTATATTTTCGAGTATAACAGCAATGTATGCACGCTCTGTGTAGGCACGTAAATATATTTTTCTTGTTACTCGAGATATACCATAAAATGCTGCCTCATAGATAATCAACACCTTGATACTAGGATCGTGGCCCAATGCGTACTTATTGTGACGAACTTTGATTTCTTAAATGTGCCATAAAAATCGATTTTCAAAAAGACAATGAACTTTTTGTCTAGACTCTAGAGCCTTCCTCTTTATTACTAAGAGTTTGATTTTAACATAAATGAAGATTATAGCGGTTAGTTACTTTCCTTCCGGTTTAGATCCAAGCCTTTAGTATTTTTAAAAAGACAGATTTCTTGGTGGGATTTTTTACCTGGTCTAACAAAGATTAGCCAAGATACTCACCATTTAGGTTTGCACTTCTATGCCAGGGTATAATAGGAGAGACATCATACAAGTTTTCAGCGTGCCTCAAATAGCTAACCAAAAATTGGTGCCAGTTCTCGGAATAGACTTTCCATCGTTTATAGAAACTGGGCTAAGTTGAATAGATATCTAATTATATTGTTTATATTTATTAAAGTTCGAGTTCCTAAATATTTTTTTTACTTTATTTATATTGAAGACTTTGTGTGAGTAATAAATAAAGTTACAATGATTTATCTTTATTTTATAATACTTTATCTTATAATTAATTTAAATTGAAGCTTTTTGTTTAAAAACAGGAATGTTGATTATTTATAGGATAAATAAGACTACGAGTGTAACGTTAACATAAATGCATCGTATTTAAAGAAACTATAAAGACTATACTATATTACAAATGACAGCTATTCAGTTCTGCAGGCCAGTACATTTAAGTTATAACCAATTGTTTTAATGGGCATAATAAGTCGCGTTTGCAGTGAATGTTATGCCGAAACTTTTTAAGCATAATAATTGATTCTAGTGAAACGTCATTTCCTTGGCATAATGAACAATATTAAATGGTTCGCTAAGTGTAATTAGGGCCTGAGCGCAAAGTGCTGGGTTTATGCGACCACATAATTACTTATAATAGGCGACTTTTGCAACACACGCGTAGTCTGAATGTTTAACTTCTTGAAGCCGAAGTTTTGCGCGAGAGTATAATTACAAGATATTTATTATAAATTACACTATACTTTTATAATTTGATTCTAAATTATTCAAAAAGCTTCTTAAAATAATAACTGTTGATTGATGCGTGACTCTTATTTTCAAAAGAAAGACAAGGAACATTGCTGAAGATAACCCAAAGAATCGACTACCTATGTATTTTATTTTAGATCCTAAAATTGAGTCATCGCTTTTATACCAACATTAAAATGACGGTATTAACCTTCTAAAAGCTAAACGATCGCGTCATATATGTAGTCGTCTTTCGGAAATATAACGAAACACAAAGCTTAGTCATTAGTAATCACTGAACGTACTGTTTGCCATAAAATGTATGTTGTTTTTAACTAAATTTACACATATATAGTGATATTTCTCTATTTAAAAAGAAAAATGACATATTATAGAGTAGGTAAAGCCTTCCTTCAACATTTGAAATATTAAAATATGAGGCCTAAAAATAATGTAACATTAATATTAATTATTGAAAGCACATATCAATAACGAGAAAAATAGTTCCATTGGAAAGTGGTCTAACGCTCAGTTTTATTGAATATTGCCTTACCCATAACTATCTCGCTTTCCTGTCTTGACAACTGTAGCATTTGGTTCCGGAATACCAGAGAAATATTTAAAAGCTACTACTATACGGTTACGTAACATTAGTCATTACTTAAAGTTCAATTCATTAACTCGTCTATACTTTTATTTGAAATTTAATTCCGTAAAGAAATGCTACTCTAAAATATTTTTTTTCTCTCTCGCGGAACACATACACAGATTCTTGGTTTTTGTTTTTATTTAATTCTTATCAGTCTCTTTGATTGTCAGTTTTGACTTTTTGTAGGAACTAAAATCAATCGATCTTACGTTTGATTTAATGGTCAAAATAAAGGTCGATCAAGGTCTACCGTGTAGGTATTATAACTGTGTAATTGGAATATAAGATATTTAGTAAGTAGAAGTATTATAAATAATTATAATAAATAAGTATAAGGAGTAACAGTATCTGATGACTGACTGCTGTAAGTACATAAAAAAATCTTCGTTTGTCCGAACGGAAGTGCGAAAAAGCTTACGAGTTAACGAGATTGTTAGCTTCAATATTTTCTGCTTTGATTAAGTCTGGGCGTACTTTATCTCGGGCAGTTGCGAACGTGGTTGGCATACTCGCTTATATTGAGAGCTTGTGAGTTGTGACAGATTCCGACAATAGCTACCGCAAAGAATAATACAAATATTTATCGTGTAAGATGTTTATTTAATATTTTTACTAAATAGCAATTATATTACTATTTACTGACACGATACGATACGATCATATACACGATACACACTGATACGAGCTGATCTGCCTTAAATTTCTAAATGAGAATATTTCCTAGAATGCATTCAACTTATAAACAACTGGTTGGGCCCGCGGCTTCACCCGCGTTTATCTCCCGTTCCCGTAGGATTTCCGGGATAAAAGCTATTCTATGTCCTTTCTTCATTGATTCAAGTAATCTCTGTACAAAGTTTCATCCAAATGGGAAAGCCAGTAGTAAAAGAGCCTATTCAATTAACAAAAAAATAAACAAAAGACTAAAATATTTTTCCTCTTCCTAATATGAGTATAGATAAACATGTAAAAATAAGTTTTAAAAATGCAAAGGAAAGAGGATTCACATAGAAGTGTTAAGAGTTCTTATTTATTTCCAAGAATATTGATAACAATTGAATGTTAAATAACAATGCAAACGATTCATACATTCCATTATAGGTTTTGAACCTAATATTAAACACATGTTCCGATTACAATTTCTTATTACAACGATTTTTTGTGTGTTATTTTGTTATTCATATCGCGTACGATGTAACTGATAGGCGAGAAGTGGCGAGTTGACAAAATGTTGGTTAATAATTGTACTTTATTGTCTGAATTTAATCTTAATCATATTTAAAATAAAGAAGTTTGATTAACCATTATTCCGGGATGAATTAATTCTTTCGGGAAGCTTTCAATATCGAATGATTTTGTAAATTAACCTGTTAGAGCCTAAGATTTTCTATTAATTTACATTAATCATAGGTATTAAAAAACCTATTTTTGACAATGAAAAAGTAAAAAATTACCAATAAATAAATAAACCGCACAATTCCCCGAAAGCCCTATGGAATTGCCGCGCTTCATGTGACTATGTCGCATCGCACTAGATGTCTCTGGTAACATTAAACGAGCTGCGTGTTAATTCTACCTAAGAAAAAGAGATGGCGCTACTTACACCATACAATCATTTTAAATAAAGTAGTAGGCATTTACAGTATTAATTAAATTTTATGAATAGTTCAGAAACCTGTTTATAATTATGATGCATGATTAAAACAGCTCTGATTTATTTAGCAATAAAAAGTAAATCTACTGATTATACAAACAGTTCTGTATCATTAGGTACGTGTTTTAAGAAACCAGAAATAAAATAAGAGAAAGAACGTTGATAGACTAATAGGTGTGTTATATTTTGTTAGCTTGAGAGCAATTTTGTTTTATGTCCTTTTTCATTTCATTATTTATATAAAATATAATGTGATAGAAAAATATAGTTTTCCTTGAATTTGAAAGTCAAAAAAATACAATCTAGACGTATTAAGATTACTATAAAATATTAATGTGTTTTGTAGCAGATGATCGCGAATCTTATATTATATACAGTTTTCAATTTCTTTATAGTACCTTTCAGCTACCACCATCGTCAGTAGTGTGATTTTGTCATCGTACATACGTTATCCGTTTATTACTTATATTATTATGTCTATACTTGAAATACAATATGTAAAACTATTATTTATGATGCATGAGTCATGCATTCGCATCGAACTTTGCAAACAGTATTATTTAGTCTTTAATATTGTATCAATATTCAACTCTTCAACTAAATACCTTATATTTCCTAGGAATACGGTGTATGTATACGCAATATGCATATTGCATTGCAGATAAATGCGAATGATATTTACATTAAAATTATGCTGCAACTGGAAAATCTACGTTAACGCTGATGCAAGTTGCTGAGTACACGGCGTTTTCTTAGCTGTTATCATATCCATCGCGTTATTGACCTTAATCTTTACAATTTATGGTCATTCAGTACAGACTGCCATAAACGTTTTATTGACTCTCGTTATATGAACCTCTGGATAAACTGTTTTATTGCGCGTCGCTTTTCATACCTATATTTAATTTGCATTCCCTGCTATTGTCATAATGTCTCCCTTTATTTTATTTTTATATTGCTATAAAATTATATGACATTTCCCTAAAGACTTTAAAGTGAAACAAGAAGTGTGTTTTCATTAACGTTTTAATTATTAGGTATCTAGTGGTTGCATCTTATTATGAGTGTGAAGGAATAGAGAGTGTACCTTTGTTTGAATTCATACTTGTGCACCTTTAATATCCCCTGCGTACCTGGCTGATCCCTTTTGAGGAATAAATTATTAAAATTATTAAATCTGAAAAGCCTTAATATGTTTGAAATTACACGCCGGGCTTGTATTTATGCCGCCTTAAAATAAACTTATTTTGTATAACTGTCCATTGAACGTCTGATTGTGTCAATAACTTATAATTTTATATTTAGCGAAAATAACAAATTGCAAATATTTAGGTATTGCGATAAGCAATCGGCGCCAAAGCAATCAGAGCCGTAAACACAGAAATGCGTCAGTTATTGCGGCCGCTTGCAATGTAGCTAATTTTATAAGAATCGAATTTCGTTTTGATACTTGTTAAAAGATAAATTACATATATAGCTATGGCATTTACTTATCGTTCTTATTGAGAGAATGCATGCAGCCGATATACGAAGAAGGCAATGAATTTGCTCTTTAGCTTCGGCAGTAGGCAATGGGAGATGCGTTTATAATATACCCGGCGAGATTGCTAGTACAGTCACGTTCCCATTGTTCGAAGGTCCGATAAAAAGTTCACTCAGAACTAATAATTAGTTTCAGTGCCTTAAGAGAGAAGTCGACAAAACAAGAAGCTTAATTAGCACTCATAAAATCCCAGGTTGGATAGATACCTACTCAGAATAATTATGTTTTATCTGTTTTGCAATCCAATGCAAATCGATCTCGATATTTCAATTGAATGGAATGTTTAATTTTGTCGACAAAGACAAATCGAGAAATTACGACACGTGATATAAATTAGATAATATAGAAGATTTTAGGTATGGTAATAATTATGCTAATCTTTTATCTGTTTTCCTTACTTTCTTATATTTATGTTGCACTACTAACTCATAGTATAGTTTGTTCATTTCAGGAATTTGTGAGGTAAATAATGGAACAATAGAAACAACTTCGTTTGAATTGATTAGCTCGGTAATTAACATTAAAAATTGCAAATATCATTTTAACTAAAATAAAGTAATCATTTTAATGTAATTATCTCAAAATAGTAACTTACTATCCATGAGGGCATAGGCCAAGGGTACATTTAAACTAAAGTCTGATATATAATTGCCTATAACGATATAATTCAGGTACAACAAATAGGAAAATTTTCATCATGTGCTTTTTACCGTTATAATTTAAGCTGTGCCAGTCGCTTTAATCAGTCATGTTTATGAAAAGGACTTTGTATGAATATAAAAACATTGACATGGTTTAATGTGTTT